>CAUYSK010119231.1:0-50408 GCA_963575035.1 Avahi laniger
ACTTGTAAGTTAGGACTTCCAGGTGAAGCCTCTGAAAAAAATACCATATTGATGACGTGACTAGAATGTTGAGAAATCTTTTCAGTCAATACTGATAGTGGGAAAGAGCTGATATAAATAACCTTATTCTTCTCTTTGAAATGGTAATCAATAAGAGGAACTTGTAGAACAATGATTCTCAAGCCAGTTGTGCATCAGAATTACCTGGGGAGCTTTTAACAACTACAGATCCCTGGCTTCACCCCTAGAGAATGAGTTTCATTTGGCTAAAATTGGGCTCAAACATTAGTATTTTTTAAAAGCCCCCTAGGTAATTCTAATGTGTTGCCAGAGTTGAGAGCCTATTTTAGGACCTAAATTAAACCAGCTTTTTCAGCTCTGTGTAGAATCTTTCCCCAGTGAATAGTGCTGTCCCTTCCACTGAAGTGAATCACAAGTTTGTTATCTAGTAGAATGTTACGTTGATTTACCTGTCATAGTGTAAAGCGAGTTCCATCAGAAGCTGCTTGATAATGATTCACTGTCATCAGTGTTGAATCAAGACATCTTTCTAAATCAGATTTGGATTAAAATTTATTTTTTACTTTTTATTGAGGTAAAAAATATATAATTTACCATCTTTGCCATTTAAAATATATAATTTACCAATTTACCATCCTTCCTGCCCCCTCCTCCCACACACACACACTTCATCTCCCAACCTCCCTCCCCTTCCTGGCCAGTCTACTCAGTATCTTCATAAGATCCACTTTTTTAGCTTCCACAAGTGAGTGAGAACATGCAGTATTTGTCTTTCTGTGCCTGGCTTATTTCACTTAATATAATGGCCTCCAGGTTCATCTGTGTTGCTGGAAATGACAGGATTTCATTCTTATTTATGGCTGAATAATATTCTGTTGTGTATATATACCACATTTTCTTTATCCATTCATCCATTGATGGGCACTTAGATTGATTCCATATTTTGGCTATTGTGAATAGTGGTGCAGTAAATGTGGGTGTATAGCTATCTTTTCAATACCTGATTTCCTTTCTTTTGGATATACACCTAGTAGTGGAATTGCTGGATCATATGGTAGTTCTATTTTCAGTTTTTTGAGGAACCTCCATACTGTTATCCATAGCAGCTATACTTGTTTATATTCCCACCAACAGTGTACCAGGGTTCTGTTCGGTTTGCTTTCAGCTCCAGACCTGATAGGTTCCCATTTCTCCACATCTTCACCAGCATCTGTTGTTGCCTGTTTTTTGGATAAAAGCCATTTTAACTGGGTGACATGATGCCACATTGTGGTTTTGATTTGTATTTCTCTGATGATTACTGATGTTGAGCATTTTAATATACCTATTTATATGTCTTTTGGGAAATGTCTGTTCAGATCTTTTGCCCATTTTATAATCAAATTATTTGGTTTTTTGTTTTTTGTTTTTTGTTTTTTTCCTGTTGAGTTGTTTGAGCTTCTTATATATTCTGGTTATTAATACCTTGTCAGGTAGATAGTTTGCACATATTTTCTCTCATTCTGTGGGTTTCCTCTTTGTTGATTGTTTCCTTTGCTGTGCACAAGCTTTTTAGCTTGATGTAATCTCAGTTGTCTATTTTTGCTTTGGTTGCCTGTGCTTTTAAGGTCTTACACAAAAAGTCTTTTCCCAGACCAATGTCCTGGAGCATTTCCCAAATGTTTTCTTCTCGTAGTTTCATAGTTTCTGGTCTTAGATTTTAGTTTTTAATCCATTTTAATTTGATTTTTGTGTATGGTGAGAGATAGGGGTCTAGTTTCATTTTTCTGTATATAGTTATCTGATTTTCCTAGCACCATTTATTGAAAAGACTATTCTTGACCCACTGTATGTTCTTGGTGCCTTTGTCAAAGATGAATTGTTTGTAAATTCATGGATTTATATGTGTGTTCTCTATTCTGTTCCATTGGTCTGTGTGTCTGTTTTTATGCCAGTACCGTGCTGTTTTGGTTACTATAGCTTTGTAATAAATTTTGAAGTCAGGTATTGTGATACTTCCAACTTTGTTCTTTTTGCTCAGGATTGCTTTGGCTATTTGGAGTCTTTTGTGGTTCCATATACATTTTAGGATATTTCTTCTATTTCTATTAAGAATGCCATTGGTATTTTGCATTGAATCTGTAAATTGCTTTGGGTAGTATTGTCATTTTAACGATACTAATTTGTCCAATCCATGAGTGTGGAATATCTTTCCCTTTCTTTATGTGTCCTCTTCCATTTCTTTCATCTGAGTTTTATAGTTTTCCTTGTATAGATCTTTCCTTTCTTTGATTAGATTGATTTCTAGGTATTTTACATTTTTTGTGGCTTTTTAAATGAAATCACTTTCTTGATTTCTTTTTCAGATTGTTTGCTGTTGACGTATATAAATGCTACTGATTTTTATATTATGATTTTGTATGTGCCTTTACTGAATTTGTTTATCAGTTCTAATAGTTTTTGGTGGAGTCTTTAGGGTTTTCTCTATATAGGATCATATTGTATGCAAACAAGGCTAATTTGACTTCTTCCTCTCCGATTTGGATGCCCTTTATTTCTTCTCTTGCCTAACTCCTCTGCCCTAAAATTGTATTTTACACAAAAGTCCATTTTAAATTTCATCAGTGATGAATCAAGTTATTTTTCTAAATGTGTATGAATTTCATATTATGTTTCAAAAATGTGCTTTTTAAATGTTTTCTATCAAGTGTTACTATTTTCATTTTTGAGTTATCACTCAGACAATAGTAAATATATTCATTTAGCATCTATGCTGGAAATTACTATTTTGGTCAGGCTGGTTTCAATCTCCTGGTCTCAAGCAATCCTAGTGTCTTCACCTCCCAAAGCTCTGGGATTACAGGCATGAGCCACCAAGCCCGGCCACTTATCCTCGTTTGAGCTCCTTTGGTTATCTGGTATATTCTGTTTTATTTGCTACAGATACAACAGTGAATAAAACAGACAAAAAATTCCCTTCATTCATGGAACTTACATTCTAAAAGAGGGGATATATAAAACTTTTTAAAACATACTATGTATGTTATTATTATGTGTTGATATATGCCTTTTTTCCCTTACCAGTCCTTTCTCCATTTCTCACTAGAAGCAGGGAAATGAGATGGTATTAAGGAATGAGAAAGTTGCAATTTTAAATGTGAAAATATACCAGACAGAGGGAACAGCAGGTGCAAAGGCTCTAAATCTAAAGCAGAAACAGGCTTGGTGTATTCACAGAATATTTAGGTGGTTGGTGAGGCAGGAGAAATGAGCAGAAGCAAGAGTAGAAAGAGATATGAGCAGAGAAATGTGGGGTAGAGGTTGGGTATGGTATAGACGGTATAAGTCTTATAGCTGTGGTAATTCTTTGGCTTTTAGTGACTGAGATGGAGAGCAATCAGTGGGTTCTGAACAGAGGAATAAGATGATATAACATACATTTTTTAATAGCCTCACTTTGTCTGCTAAGTTGAGAATTGTGACAGGTAGTCAGAGGCAGGGAGACCGATAAGGAGGTTATTTTGGTAATGTAGGCAAGAAATGGTGTGTGGACCAAAGAGAAAGCAGTGGAGATGATAAGTGATGAGATTCTATTCTGAAAGTAGAACCACCAAGATTTGATGACAAGTTGAACATTAGACATAAAAAGAGTCAAGTTTAACCACAAGATTTTTGGCCTGAGCAACTGGATTCTGGAAGGATAGGGTAAGCCATTTACTGAGATGAGGATATCCACAGAAGGACCTGGTTTTGGGAGAAAGATGAAGAACTCAATTTTGGCTATACTGAGTTCTGAGATGCCAAAGAGATCATAAGATCTAAATGTCTTAAAATTCAAGGAAGAGGTCTAGGCTAGAGAAAATAAACTTGGTTGTTAGCACATAGTTATCTAATATTTAAAGTTATGAGATTGGGTAACATCACCAAGGAAAAAAACATTGATGGAGGAGAAAAGAGACATAAGGGCAGAGACCCTGGGACACTCCAATATTAAAAGGTCTGAGAAGGAGAGTGCCAGTTTGGGAATGGGGGGTACCAAGCAAGGGAAAACTAGGTGAAGAAAATGTTCCATAGAGAAGGGAGTGATTAACTGTGTCAAATGCTGCTGATTAAGATGACTGAAAAATGTAGTTGGATTTGGCAATATAGATGTTTTTTGTACATTTAATCCTCACAAAAATCCTGTAAGGTAGGTAGTATTATTGTCCTTATTTTGACAAATTTTAAAAAAAAGTCTTACAGCCATCAAATAACATGTCCAGCCCAGGCGCGGTGGCTCACACCTGTAATCCTAGTTCTCTAGGAGGCTGAGGCAGGCGGATTGTTTGAGCTCAGGAGTTCGAAACCAGCCTGAGCAAGAGCGAGACCCCGTCTCTACTATAAATAGAAATAAATTAGCCAAACAACTAACAATAGAAAAAATTAGCCAGGCACAGCGGCGTGTGCCTGTAGTCCCAGCTACTCGGGAGGCTGAGACAGGAGGATCGCTTGAGCCCAGGAGTCTGAGGTTGCTGTGAGCTAGGATGACGCCACGGCACTCTAGCCCAGGCAACACAGTGAGACTCTGTCTCAAAAAAAAAAAAAAAAAGTCCAATGTTAAACGTTACTAAGAACAGATCTGAGTATGGGTATTATCTGTCAGACTTTAACTGTATTCCCTTTGCATATAATCTAGGCTTTTTTTAATTTTGAAAAACATTTTGAACTATGGGGGAAATTCAGATTAATGCACCAAAATATACCCTCCACTCAGAATTAATTCATTTTAATATTTTCTAAAATTTGATTCAGGTGTACCTTTTTAAATAAAAGAAAACATAGGTTAATTAATTCATTCAAAGTGTATTAATTGAATGCCTACTAACCACCAGGCACTTGTTCTGGGCACCTGAAATAAACAGGTGAAGAACACAAAGATTCCTGCCCTTAGGCAAGAGAAAATAGGTAATAAATAGTAATTATGTTAAAAGATAATAAATGTTAGAGAAAAAGAAAAGAAAAACATATAAGTGGGTCAGGAGTATTAGGCTGGAAGGTAGAGGGCAAGTTGTACTTTGTAATGGGGTGGCCCAAATAGGCCTTATTACAGAAGGAAACTTACCTGGGATAAGAGACTTTCAGACAGGTGGAAAAGCCAGTGCAAGGAGGAGGAAGACATGAAGTCCCCATTACACCCATTCTCAATCTATTCTCCTTTCCTTCTCAGAGGCAACTGATACTATTAAGTAGGTGTATATCCTTCCAGTCTTTGTTTTTATATTTTTACTGCATATACGTAGATGTATACACACACACATAAATAGTATTTAGTATTGTCTGTTCTTGATTTATATAAAATACCATGCTCACTTTCATTCATTCAAAATTATTGGCAAAATATGTAAACCTAATTCATTTTAACTATTAGTATTTTATATATATGCCACAATTTATTTTTCCCCTGTTATAAGCAGTGTTGCATTAACAGTCTTCGTACACATTTCCTTATGCATAAGTAAGAGAGGTTTTTTTTTGTTTGTTTTTTGAGATAGTCTCGCTCTGTCACCTACGCTAGAATGCCATGGTGTCAGCCTAGCTCACAGCAACCTCAAACTCCTGAGGTAAGCGATCCTCCTGCCTCATCCTCCCGAGTAGGTAGGACTATAGGCGTGCACATGATGCCTGGCTAATTTTTCTATTTTTAGTAGAGATGGGGTCTTTCTCTTGCTCAGGTTGGCCTCAAACTCCTGACCTTAAATGATCCTCCTTCCTCGGCCTCCTAAAGTGCTAGGATTACAGGCGGTCAGTCTCTGCAGCCGGCCAGTGAGAGAGTTTTTTGGGGCTTTATATCTGGAAGTAGAAAAGCTGGGCTGTTCGTATGCATTTTCAACTTTATTACATATTGCCAAATTGTTGTTCAGTTGCTCACAACAACAGTGTGTTAAAGGTACTATTTCTTCGTGTCCTCACCAATCCTTGATATTGTCAGTCTTTTATTTTGGCCAGTCTGATGTTATTGTTTTTATATTAATTTCCCAGATTACTAGTGAGATTGAGCTCCTTTTCAAAGTTTATTGGCCATTTCAACTTTCCTCCTCGATAAAATGCCTGCACATATCCTTTGTGATTTATTTATTGGGTGATATTTTCTTATTGATATATATCATTTTTTAATTTAGAGTGATCTTTCTAAATGTTTTCTGAGAAACTAAGATGACTACAGAGTATTTTGTTGCCTTCAATGGCTAAGTGATAGAATTTACCTCTGATTTTTTAAAACTTAAGTTTTCTTTAATAAAGACCTAGTCTTAAAATTTTTTAAGCCAACTCTCATTTCTATACATTATGGATTGTAACATCCCTTAATTGCCTGCTGCCAGCCTAGCACAGAAGGGTGCAAAAGATGAAATAAAATTAAAATCAGAAATTGCATACCTTAAACCAGGCAGTGTCATGTGCCTATAGTCTCAGCTACTCTGGAGGCTGAGGCAGGAGGATCATTTGAGCCCAGGAGTTAGAGGCTGTAGTATGCTATGACTGCACCGGTGAATAACCACTGCATCCCAGCCTGGGCAACCTAGTGAGACCCTGGATCCAAAAAAAAAAAGATATTGCTTATCTTGTTAGCTTGAATAAAGGGTTTGATTAGGGGAAAGCATAGAGTATGTTAGCAGGGGTATAACATCCTCTATGTGTGTGTGTGTTTTAATAAACTATGCAGTTTAATTTCCCACATTGTTCCTATATTCTCATCTTGTCTTGCAGTAATATTATAATAAAAGTGGGATTGGAACACTTCCTTTTTGAGATGGTAATTATCAGATACTGAATATCAAGCCACATTATTATACTACTGACTCTTTCCTGTCAAATATAACAAATATTTAAAAAATCGTGCTCCTTTGACATATAATATTATAAATCTGATTTTATCTAGAAATAGAAGATTTATTTGTTTAAATGTAACAATCCTTGGATAAATTTTATCTTACTATCTTTCAGATTAACAAATAGAAATATTATGCACAAACCTGCAGAGTGGACTTTAATTGCTATGGTGTTGCTGTCATTGTAAGTACTCTCTCAGATTTTTACTCTGAACACTAAATATGAAGAATTTTGATTTGGGAAAGACAAAGTTATTTCACTGATTTCGTAAACTGCCATGGAAAATATCGTACCTCTGTTTTATGCCTTATTTTCCTTTATGATAAAATAATTTTATGTAAAGTGATATACCATATTTTGATAGACTAATCATTCTCTTTATATTTTTTACCATCTTTTCTTCTGAGGACCTGTTCTTCACAAACACTGTAATCTTCTTTTGAAAGAGAACATCCTCATGTTGGATGCATACGGAATAGTCCTTTGGTTTCATTTTGTTTAACATTGAATGGGCTTCATTATTTTGTATGTTATTTTTACATATGTTGTGCTGTTTTATTTTTCTTCAGTATACTTTATCAATCAGAAAAGTTTAATTTTCAAGTTAATGTACATTTTAAAATCTAACAGATTTAAAGGAACTAAAGTAGATGCTTACTATGCAAGCATATATGAAACATTTAATATTCATTCACCTTTTAAGAAACCACTAGTGGTTTCTAAGGCTGTTTTTCAATATTTCAACCATTTAATAAGTGTAGTGTTTTTCAGCTTGAATTGCAAAAGTCTTCTTTTGAAGACCATTCATTACTGCATTACTGTTGCTGCTTGGCACTTGTTAGGTCTTTGAAGCCCATAGAACGTTGAAAACTTACCAGACAGCTCACAGGTCAGACAGTGTTATGAGTCGACCTCATAGCATCTTCCACTCTGCTTTCTCTTTCTTTGATATTACTTAAGTCTGACATGTTATTCTGGCTTTACCGTCCGAAGGAAAGCTGTGCTGAGAAGCATTAGAGTAGGCTTCAGTGAGCCAGCATCTGTGTCACCCAACCAGATACAACTCACATGATTCATTAAATCATAACACAGAAAATAACTTTACTTGAATGCCCTGATATAAATTTTTTATCAACCGTAAGAACAAATCTTTTGTCATTTCTACTATTCAGTGTTCCAGTTGAATTGGTAATTTGTAAAACAGATCTTATTAATTTTTTAGCAAGTTCTTTCCATTTTATGAAATTTGTAAATATTTTGGTCACTGGCAAAGAAAATGACAGTATCTCTGCTCACCTACCATATCATAGACCTGCTAATAAACCCTCATAGACAACTGTTTAACTTGTACTTCGGCAATTTATTATACTAAAGGGGAAGTAACTTTTTTGGTTTGACAAGTCAGAAGCCTTGTCCCAGTAATCTCAGAATCTTGCTTTCTAAGCCAGTGACTGGAAGTATTATCTTCACAAGCAGCTGCTTAGTGAGGACACGTTAAATCTTGCTTTTTTTGCCTTAAACTGATGTCACATCTTATTCAAAATGTATAGCAAGGAACCAAAAAAAAAAAGGTAAAATTAAATAATAAAGGCTACCATTAAAATTTCATATGATTATTCCATACAAAAATAAACCTCTAGTGTTTGATTTTAATAGAAGCACCCATGTGGCACAAAATATTGAAAGCTTTGCTTGTCCTTTTAAGCACTATTTGACTTCCCTAATTTTGGATGTAATATAGAGAACCTCTTATTTCAAGGGTCAGTGACCCATAGAAATAGTAACTTGATTAAATTCAAGGAACAATTTGCACACATCTTAGGCATATTGTATATTTCACATTGTATAATCAATCTTGAAGTTACAGCAGTAAACACTATTTCCTTTTGTAATTTGCCTTACATTCTTCTCTTTCTTTATGCTCTCCTAGAGCTAGATCTAGCCTTCTTTCTCCTACTCTTTGGTTCTTTTGATCTCTGGACAACTGAAATCCTTTCCAGATAGGGCCCTTTTGGTTTCTTTTAAAATCTTTGGTCACTATAGACACCAAGTCAAATGGTACTTCCTAGTTGTTTAAAATCTTATTTTTTCATAATTCTCTCTAACTTGCTATAGGCCCTCCTTACAGATCCTTCTCATTCTGCATTTGCACATTCTGTATCCTCACTGGCTGAATCTCCTTTGATCATCAGCTACTAAGATTTGTCTCCTGCACCCATATTATTTTATTTCTTATTTCCTCTTTTCTCAGAAATTCCTTTTAGCTTTTCATATTTCTCTCCCCCAGGGAATCTGTGGCTCAACTGATAGCCTCTTTCATCCCCAGCTTTGTCCTTTTATCACTCTTTTACAGGAAGTATTACTGTACAAGTTAAGGATAAAATTAAAGTATATATTCATCATGTTAAAACTAATCCCATGACTTCTATAAAGTTTAATTATACTTTAATTTGTATCTCCACCACTCTTTATTCCCCCTTACAGTCTCACAATTAATTTTTAGAGAATAAGGCATTTTGTTGGGGAAAGAAAAAGCAGGCATGAGGGCCAGTGTTGGATAAAGAGCCTTACAGTGAAAAATATGGAGACTTTAGATGCCCAAAGAGACATGCACATATAAAGAGAAAGGGGGAAATACATGCACACATATTTGTGGAGCAGTAACCCCAGCTTTTTAGCTTATTGCCACTAAGATTGAATACAGGCATACATGGGAGTATTTTTTTTAATAATTATCCTATGATTTAGAAAAACCTTCACATCTACTCTCAAATTTCCAATGGAATTTTTAAAGTCATAACTTATAGGCATTTCTGGAATTCATGTTTAAAAAAACAAGCTTCTTACAAGTCTTTATAGCTAGGAAAAAGATTCTGAATGGCAGTTCAGAAGTAGTCACTAAAGATGACTATAATAAGGTAATGTGTTCAGTATATTACAATAGTAGTGCTATTCTTTGTATATGAATATTGTAAAAATTTATTACTACCATTTGATTAATGCATGAAAGCTGTTTTCAGAATTCCTCACATGAACCACTTGGAAAGGATACATATATATATATATATACCTATATATATAATTGTATTAGTATGTTGCCGTAGTGGCTGAAGTCTATCTCTTGTTAAAGGGAAGAAAATCAACATTTGACTAAAATGTGATAGTTCAGAGCAACAGAAATAAGGCTAAGTCTTGAATTTTTCATATCTTTATTCTTTTAAGTAAATAAGGTGTTTTGGTAGCAAATCATCTGGTGACTTCCATTGTACTTTCATAGATATATTAACGTTAAACAAATTTGGACCACAACATGTAATTTATCAGTGTGTACTGATGGGAATTTTATATTCATATAATCGCAGAAAAAAATTTGATTGAATAGAGTTGGTACAATTGAGCACTGCACACTCAATAAAATGCATCTACATATGAAAATATACCACGACACATTCCCACTCTATTTAGATTTCTTGCTGATTCCATGGGACTTGAATTGCTATTGTGGTTGCAACATTTATTGATATTTGTGCTATGTATTCAGACACTAGCTGGTTGCCAGTAGCATATGAAAAGACCTTTTAAAGCAGAGCTTCAACAGTATATATTTGTTCAACAATGAAGAAATTAATATCCCTTTAGTCCTCTCATTTTTATCGAATAAATATTTTAAAGATTCTCAAGAACTCCTTATATGTAGAAGAACATCTATAATAATGATTACCGATTGACCAATTCTTTTTAAAGAACTGATAAGAAATGAACTAAAGTAACCTAGTAATTGCTGAGATTTATTGCCTAAGCATTTGGTTATAATTTTGCATCTCAGTTGAACTTTATTAGATTTTACTCTTACATCAGGTTTTATTCCCGGAAAAGGTACTATATGTTGAAATAATACAAAGTTGAATCTGATTTTTCCAAATAAATATGCCCTAATAAATTGTTAGGCTCTTCACAATCTTTGGTGCATGACATTAATAAAAATGTGTAGAAATATATATATAGTCTTCTGTAAATACTTCACTACCTGTATACTCTACTTTGTAAAGCTTGTTCATGTATTTATTTATTTTGAAGTGTTTACGTACCAAATTAGAAAGCACAATAACAAATTACATAAAAGTATATTTTATGATGCATTATCATAGTGCATCATAAATTCAATTTTATATTTCTTATAATTCCCATCTTACAATATAGGAAACCAGAAAGTAGAGAATCACTTTATATCGTCATGGTCACAGTATTCAGAATAGTTTCTTTGAGAGGATACTGACTGCTTTTTGGGAAGATTTTCTAACCATAGAACACCTCCCTCAGCTCTGTCCCATTTCTTCTCTCTCTCTTCCTTTTGCTCTTAGTTTTCCCAAGCCTTCTTTGACCTCTGTCATTATACTTCAGCTTATAACACAAGAGGGGACTGTGCTGATGTTGAACCAAAGCAGAACAATCTAAGGAAAGGTCCAGACCAAACTGGCAGCCAAAGAGAAACCATTTAGAAGGCTATCGAGAAGCCGCTTAACTGGCCTGAGTCCCTGTCTGTGCAGCCTGTGTGCCAGAAATGGGGATCAAGATTCCTTGTACACAAGAGTGCTTGTACTTAAAATGTACCTTTTTAACCCAAGTTTAACATGGAACCTTCATAAGTAGCCCATTATTTTGTATTCTGGTGGTCTGTGGTTAATTGTGGTGTAGGAGTCAAATGTCTCTTAGTAGGTGGTTTGGGAAAGAGATGTGTATTGTCTTCTGTGGGAATTACTTGGTTAGTCAGTGAAGGAGATGAATACTTTGTATTACTTAGAAAGGATATAGGGTAGAGTGACTTATAGAAATCTACCGTGGATTCATGCTATCCCTAGTTCTATGCCTTTGATGTTCTCTAATGGAAAGCTTTCAAGACCATCTCCAAAAATGTCTGCTTTCATTTTGTTTATCTGAACTGGCTGTTTCCAGTGAACTGTGGCCCACTTCCTAGGCAGAAACCATGCAATAGTTTATTCCCTCTAAAAGCTTTGAGTATTCCTGTTGTTCAGGGAGTAGCATGTAAGCCCTGGGAAATGGTATTTAAACAAGCTCAACTTGACCATGATCACTAAACAAAAGCCATCACTGGACATGGGCAGCCACTTTAGGTAACCATCATTCAGATAGATACTCTGGAGAGTCACTTCCCTAGGGCCACCAGGCATGAATGGAAAGATGTGACTAAGGCTTTTTGCCTCAGTAGGCTGTTTTTTTAAATCCTGCGCATCATTAATTTCTTCAGAAAAATTTGTGAGCACACCATGAAAAACAAAGAGATGGTTCCTTAGAAGTGAATTTGTTATCAGAAGTATTCCCAAGCCTTTCTCTTAAGATTTAGTTAAAATTTAGTTACCCAAATTTAGTTCTGGGTATTTGAGACCATATTAGAAGATCATTGAAATTATTTTTTATATTTCCTTATAACTATGGAATTTTTATATTTAACTGAAGTTTTTTAATTAAGATAAAATTCATATAGCATAAAATTCACCATTTTAAAGTGTACAATTCACTGGTTTTTAATATATTCACTAGGTTGTACAACTATTACTACTATCTAATTCCAGGACATTTCTATCACCCCAAAAAGAAACCTCATATTTATTATAATAGTTCCCAATTTCTCCTTCTCCCACCCTCTGGCAACCACTAATCTACTCTCTATCTCTATGGATTTATCTATTCTGAACATTTCGTATAAATGGAATAATGTAATATGTGGCCTTTTGTGTCAGGCTTCTTTCACTTAACATGTTTTCAAGGTTCATCCATGTTGTAGTGTGTAGCAGTACTTCATTCTTTTTATGGCCAAGTAATATTCCATTCTGTGGCTATACCACATATGTTCATGCATTAGTTGATGGACATTTGGGTTATTTCCATTTTTTGGCTATTCTGTATAACAGTGCTATAAACATTCATGTATAGAACATATGTTTTTAGTGCTCTTGGGTAACTCTCCTAGAAGTGGAATTGCTGGGTCATATGGTAACCCCGGGGTTTTTTTGTTTTTTTAGTTTTTTGTTTTTTCCCCTACATCAACAGCAGCAAAGTAAGTCTATGTTTAACCTTTTGAGAAATTGCCAAAGTGTTTTCCCTGGCAGCTGCATCATTTTACAATTCCACTGGCAATGTATGAAAGTTCCAAAAATTGAACCTTAAAAGTCATCTTGTCTTGCCTCACATGCAGTAATCATTTTAGGGGCTTATATATGCAGTTTCTCCAAAACTTAAATATGCCTATTCTAATTGATTTTAGACCTTCATGGGCTTATAAAATCAATTTCTTATATTCTAGGAATTTCTACCAATACATAAAATAAGTACCTATGAGCCAAAAAAAAAAAAAATGGTCCTAGTGTTGAATTTGAGATCATATAAATTAAATGTCTGAACAGGTATTTCTTCTGAACTGGTATTTCTTTTGGATTCCTCAGTATCCATAAAATTCTTTTTTTTTTTTTTTTTTTTGAGACATAGTCTCACTCTTTTGCCCGGGCTAGAGTGAGTGCCGTGGCGTCAGCCTAGATCACAGCAACCTCACACTCCTGGGCTCAAGCGATCCTTCTGCCTCAGCCTCCCGAGTAGCTGGGATTACAGGCATTTGCCACCACGTCCGGCTAATTTTTTCTACATATTTTTAGTTGTCTGATTAATTTCTTTCTGTTTTTAGTAGAGACGGGGTCTCGCTCTTGCTCAGGCTGGTTTCGAACTCCTGAACTCAAACAATCCACCTGCCTCGGCCTCCCAGAGTGCTAGGATTACAGGCGTGAGCCACCGCGCCTGGCCCATAAAACTCTTTTTGATTCTTTGGTTTTTTTGCTTGTATAAATCTTGGATTTGTTTATCTTATAATGTTACTATCCCATCACTTTTGTCATTGTGAAGTTTAAGTATTTATCTATTTACTGAGGATTAAACAATAATTAGATTATTTCTCTACCCCCCCATACTTATTACTGAGAGTTTATATTTTAAAAACGTATTTTTTAATTGAAATAACTTTCCCCTTGGCCAGCAGAGCTATGTGGGAATCCAGATACTTTCCGGAGAACTAATAATATTTGTTTAGATTTTTAATTAAAGCCTACTTTCTACAGTGATTTTTCCCCTCAGATTTCCCTATATCTTTGGCAGTTTTGTAATTTTAGTCTTTTTCAAATTCATAAGTAGCTGAGAGTCCCCAACCTTGGGCCATAATCTATACTGAAAGTCACCAAGGATCCTAAGCAAAAAGATGTGCTCCCCAAGCAGCAACAGTGGTGGTGATGACAACAGTTCGCAGCAGTTGGCCCTTACCAATTACAGCCTCAATTTCAGGAGCCAGGCGCCAGATCTGCCAGTGCCATCTTCACAGCCTGACTGAGCTCCCTGAGAGCTGGGAAGCATGAGGCTCAAGGGCACTGTTACTCCCAGCCTCAGGGTTCTGCACTGTAAGCGTGTGACAGTCATTGCATATGGACACCCATGGTTGATTTTAATCTCAGAGCATTAGGGGAAAAAAGCTGGAGCCACTATTCTGTGAGCATTGTTACGTAGCTAACAACGACGAAGAAAAGCTTTTCCAACACTCATCTACAAAGCTGGTCTGTAGATCTGTCACAAACAGGATTTAGATATAAAGTTTTAAAGTCACTACAACCCAGCCCTTTAAACAAACCGATGTGTAATAGCTCACTACAAAGTAAATTACAAAGAACTTGTTTCTTTAGAATTAGAAATATCAATGGAAAGCATCCCTGCTTCCTTATTAATAGGTAATCCTAAAGCATTAAATGCAAACATTATCAGGACATAAACCATCTGTTATAAGAAAAACATTTTATTTTATTTGGCTATCATAGTCTTTTATAATCAAAGTTTTTATCTCAGTTTTCTAGATAATAGTTCTGAAATGGAAAGTCCATAATTACATACTCTTCATAATACATGTCTCTTGTCTACTTTCTTTGTTTCTCTTAGAGGTTCTCAATAGTACTTAATAGCCTCACATACCTCTTGGTTTTTTAAATTTTGAAACTTTAACTTTGTGGCTAAGATAACATTAAATGCAATTTTAATTCATGTAATTAATTTTTATTTAACATTATGTTTTTATTAAATGTAATTCTTTTGCCCCAGATACCACCTTTTACTATACAAGGGTCTCTTGAAACCTCTAACTCAGTCTCATTATACATTATTTCCTATTTTTGTCCCTAACTAGCATTGTAGCCTCACACAAGTTACTTAACCTTATTATTGGGTATTATTTTTCTATAGGCAGTATGAGGGATTTGACTAAATCCAGGTTAAATCAACTTGGCAGTGAGAATTCAACTATGACTTGTCAAAAGTAAGAAAGTGTTTCAATGCAATATATCAAAGGCTACAGAAAGAGATAATAAATATGAGTATATTTAGCATAGGAAACAACTTAATTTTTCAAATAAATAGAGATCCATGGTGACACAGCCCAAGTGTTATACTTTGTTAGTCATTAAGCTTGGCAAAGAATACACTGAATGATATGGCTGGTCACTCTTTCTATGGAAAGATTACAGAGTGCTCATTTAAGTAAATGAGAGGAACACCCATTACTCTTTCTACTGCAGACGTTAGTTGACATTGTACATGTTGCATATCTCAAATCTGAAATTGAAGATCCAAAACTTATTGAGCACTGACATGATGCTCAAAGGAAATGTTCATTGGAACATCTCAGGTTTTGGATTTTTGGGATTAGGGATGCTCAAGCAGTAAGTATACAATGTAAATACTCCAAAATTGGAAAAAATTCAAAATCTGAAACACTTCTCTTCCCAGGCATTTCAGATAAGGGATACTCAACCTGTATTGCTCTTCATATCAAAGATGAGGAACTTTTCCTAAATGCAAAAGAAAACAATGGAGTAGTTTGGTACTTCAGCATTATACTAAAGGTGGCAAAGAGCAAAATAAAATGTGTAAGTTGATTTTTTTTCAATGTTAAAATACGTTTTAAATCTCCATTTTGCTTAGAGATTCTCACTACAGCTATGGGCTTTTTTTCCTCTTGCAGTTTATTCTTCACATTTTATTCTGGGAATAAGTCTTATCAATGAATAGGGAAGTTTAGAAAGTTATTTTATGTGAGTTTCTGATTCTTTGTTCAGATCACATTTAAGGAATTTTTTAGAAAATAGCTCTAGAATAACATTTTCCTTTTTTACACTCTACTTTTTTTTCCTCATTAATGAAAAGATCCCAAGTGTTCATTAATACCGCTTCTTTGAACTAGGTACTCTAAAGTAATTTGAGTTTCTTCCCTGAGGTAGTACCCTCTGATTGTCAGCTAAGGGACTGATAGGCACATTACTTGTAGCCCTGATTTTCCTTCTGGAGAATTTGTGCCAACAACAAAAAAGAATTTGTTTGGACTTTTTTTGTCTTTAATAGCATGTCACGAAAACCAGCGTAAGCAGAGCCCATGTAGACCAGAAAAGATTAGACTCACACTTTCCTGTAGCATCAGAACTATAAATCAGTGTAGAAGCAGCCATGTACACAGTAATGGAAAATTTTTCAAATATTTAGAAATTGGTCTCAAAAATATCCAACAAATGTTTATGGGTCGTGCCATATATGGGTAAGACTATGTCTTAGACTCTATAGGGAATACAAAGATTAAACAAATTTCTTGCCCTCAAAGACTTTACAGCCTACTGGAGATTGAGGAAAGGAGGAGATCAATATGTGTACAAGTAAGTACAAAAAAAAGTTGAATGTGCTAATTGCAAAAAAAGAAGAACTATTGTTGGTGCTCAAAGAAGTAAAAGATATCAATTAGGAGGATCATAAAAAGGTGATATGTTCAAAAGACAGAGAGGATTTTAAAAAATGGAAACAAATAGAAGAGAGTATTCTAGGAAGTACCTCTATCATGAAAAGCAAAAAAAGATGTAGTCAAGAGTACAAGATAACTAGAAAGAGGTTGGATCTCTTGTAGAGATAGATCTTCTAATGGCAGGTAAACTTAATTCAGCGGGCAGTGAAAGTCATTTTAAGTTTTGAGCAGAATACCAACACGAAACATTTGCTTTAAGAAGATGAGTCTTGCAGAGATCTGGAGTCAGATCTGATCCTGTCTTGCATCTTGGGCTACCCTTTCAAAGGCTTTAATTGCTCTGAGAGAAAAACTTCCTATTGTGGCCTATACAACCCTGCATGGTTGAGCCCATTCTTTCTTCTCCAGCCCCATCTTGCACCACCCTACCCCATTCCTGCCACTTTGACCCTCTTTCGTACCCTTCTCATCATACTTTCTCTCATCATAGATAGGACACAGGCCCAGAATGTTCTTCCCTCCTTTCTTAACCTTGGTTTATTTCCCTTCATCTTTCAGAACTTAAGGAAGTATTTCCTCCTCAAGAAACCTTCCCTGGCTAGATCAAATAGCTCTATAAATAGGCCCTCACAGCACTATATATTTAATACTTCTCTTTCCTAATATAATACTTATCCTGTTTTTAATTTTATATTTAATTATATGATGACTTGATTAATGTCTGCCTCCCTCACTGGACTTAAAGATTTTTAGGTGCTGGTTTTGTCTGATTTTACTTACTATTATATACCTAGCATTTAGCGTTGTGCCTAGAACATCATAAATTTATAATAAATACATGGCAGTGAATGAATGAATAAAATGAATGAGATTAGTTAGCATCCTGTCACTTCTTGCTTTGTTGATTCCTTCCCACCTGCCTACAAGTGCTTATTCATCTTTAAAGTTAGGCCAGGCATGGTGCCTCGTACCTGTAATCCCAGTGCTTTGGGAGGCCAAGGTTGGGGGGATGGGGCAGGGATCACTTAAGCCTGGGAGTTCGAGGTTACAGTAAGCTATGATTGTGCCACTGCACCCCAGCCTTGGGGAACAGAGTGAGGCCCTGTTTCTAAAATAAAATAAAAAATAAATAAAAGTAAAGTTTAAAAATCAAAACAGAAAAAACAAATACACCTGTCCTTTGTCCTTGACCTCAGACTGTCATCCACTTACCTTACCAAACTTTTTGAAGTGCTCATCTGTTCTCAGTGATTCCAGTGCTTTTCATTAATCTCTTACATTCTGGATCTTGCCCCTACCGCTGATGGAATTGATTTTCTCATAGCCTCTACTAGTATCAGTCTTGTTAAACAAAGAGCAATGAGACAATGAACTAAAATGATTAAGTAAAAATAAAAAGGGAGAGACAAATGATGAGAAACATTACAGCTCTAGAATCTACAAGTTTTAGCAATATTGAGGGGGAAGTCAAACATAATTTGAAGATATTAAGATCAAGTGACTAGATATTAATACTGGTGCCTTTAGGGAAATGGATAGGAAGGACTAATTGAAGGAGATGATGCATTTGGTTTTATACCTATCCTGCAAGCACTGAAACTATTTCTGTTCAGTTTAAGATTCAGGCAGATTATCCAGTTGAATGGTGAGATGGTAGGGGTTGTTAAATGCAGAGTCAAAGTGAGATAGATCCTTGTGGAACAGTCGCATCTAGGCCAAGGATGCCTGAAGAATACAGAGAAAGTGGAAAATGGGGAAGGAGGAGAAACAGACATTTTTTTAAACACCAACCATGTACAAACACCATGCTAGACTCCTTACATATATTTCATTTGATCCCCACAATTCAGTGAGGGTCAGTCGTGTGTTCACTTACCAGAGGAAGAAATAGGCTCTGAAAAGACAAGCACTTTGTCCAAGATCACAGCTGGGATTCAAACTCAGACCTATCTGACTTCAAAACACATGCCCTTTCCACTGTACGATGTGCCTCAGAAAGGTATGCATACAACCAGAACACTGTCAAGGAATCCAAAGTGGGTTTAAGGTTCCAGAAAGAGGTGGTAACTGGCTTTCTAAAGATGAAATAGTTGTTCTCTGCTGAACAAGGATAAGGACTTAAAAAGGCTGTGGTTCTGGTAATTAAGTGGTTGTGGATGACCTTCGAGAAAGCAGTTTCCATACAATGATAGGAGTGGAGACCGTACTGAAAGGCTGCTATAGTACACAAGCATGGGATACTAGATGTAGCAGATGTTGACCACTCTTTCCATACAGTAGGCGGAAGAGAAAAGGAGGGGGGATTATAATACAATATGACATGCTAAATCATCAGAAGACTTCTTCTCAGGATAGTAGAAGCTTCAACATGTTGGTATCAGAGGAGAAGGAGACATTAAACAGGCAAGGCTGGAAGAACGAAAGAGCAACTGGTAGGATATGGCCCATGAAGAGAATGGAAATGTCATCAAGGTGTATTTGCCTCTTAACATTTTCTTCCCTAACCTCCTTCACTCACCTGTCTTTCCCACTGTTTCCTCTATATGTTTCTGTCTCCTTGTCTTGAATGTCAGTGTTATCTGGTAACATCATTTATTTATTTTTTTAGAGACAGGGTCGCGCAGGCTGCAGTGCAGTAGTAGCACAATCATAGCTTGCTGCAGGCTCAAACTCCTGAGCTCAAGTGATCCTCCCATCTTAACTAGGACTATAGGCATGAGCCACTGTGCCCAGCTTGCCCCCTTTTCTTAATTTCAAAAGCAAATGAACCAAACTTCGTATATTTCTACTTCTAAAATATTAATATTATTAATTTGTATTACTGTTATATTTATTACTGTTATTAGTTTCATTACTGGCTCTGATTGATTCTTAACCCCTTCCTCCACAGATCAATGATCTCCCTTATGAGAAATAATTTAGGGCAGCATTTCTAAGCTTGACCTATACAGCCACTATGTTTAATTCTGATGACTAACTTTTTTCCCTCATATTCATGATTTTTACTTTCCCTGCCTTCTCATCGTCCGTGACTCACAGATCAGTTTTAGAAACATAAACATGTAGTTCACCAAAAAATATATATATATAATTTTTAAATTATAAATTTAAAATATATCATAAATTAAATAATATATTAAATATTATATAAATAAATTAAGTAATATATATTAAATATATACACACAATATATAAATATACACACACACATTTCTATATGAAAATATGAGACTTTCCATTCATCCAAATGTTGTATTTGGACAACATGTAAACAGTGCTAAACCAGAAAGATGTCTATAGTAAGTGAAGTGAATTTGAAACAGTTTTCTTGCCAAACCATAATCTCCATGCATCAAAACACTGTCTATTACTTTTGTCTCCCTAGTGCCAAGCACTCAGTCTACTACTTAGTAAGCACTCAGCATTTGTTGAATAAATCGAATGAATGAATGGATGAGAAAAGCTTGGATAAATTATTGCTGATATTATGGATTTCAGCATAGATTTGGTAGCACTGGTAAAATTGCATTACATGTGAAAAAACAAAAATAGTTGCTCACTATTATGAATGAAAGGAAAGACTTCCATTACAGAGACAGAATCTGTATAATGATTCATATTTTCCAGGGTGGGTATAGTCTGATAAAGATGTGACTGCTTAGCCCTAAAAGGATTGCTACTTTTAACCAACTATAGCATTGCTTTTTTGCAAATAAAATTTTTCTAAAATCTTTTAATAAAGTTAACAAACTCAAAGTTAGATGTAAATAGAAGAGTATCTTTTAATTCAGTAGTTATAAAATTAGTGTTTTAAAAATGTTTCTTTGAATCAAAACTTTATTCCAAACACCGCTTTTTTCTTATCTTCCGTGGGCTTACTGTTTTATCTTGTGTGGACTGATAAAATAGAAGAATTGGTTGTAGAGTAGTTAATTACCAAGTAGGTAGATATGGAACTAAATCTTTTAGTTGTTATCTGATGCATCACAGACACAATTCTGGAGAATTCTGTAAATGTTTTACATGTTGACAATTGTTCACTGAATTGGAAGCATTTATCAAATATTAATGGAATCTAATGGAAATTTTTTACTCAAGAGGCAAACTCTTTCTTCCTTTAACTAGTTTTACTGAATGTATTTTATTAAATAGTCTTACAAACTTGAATGAAAGTTATAAGGAGAAATAATTCATTATTCCCAGGTTTATTAAGAGTGCTTGTTAAATTCAAGATCCTGATCACCTAGCATGTTTTTTTTCCTCTGCTGTCTTTAAACCCCTCTGTTTAGATTATGTATTTTTATAGAGACTTGACACCTTTTAAATATTCTTCCTGCCTTCGACTTTTCTTTTCTCATTTTGATAATTCTAGTTAACAGTAAAGTCATATAGTTCTTGGAGGCAAAATTCAAATGCTTCCATTTATTCCTTGTTTAAATATTTTTACAAAGTTTTAAAGCAGATTGCAAGAGCCAAAGAGTAAAACAAAGCTTGGAATTTTCTGGTTCTCACTATTGTCCCATCTATTTTGACTGAGTTTGGGAGTTGGCTATTTGTCACTATAGTACAGATCCAGTATATTCTGCCTTAAAAGACAGGAGAGCCTATCAAAATACACAAGGCTTAATATTGAAAATTCTAGTGCCACAGAAGCACTTGGAAAACTGCTCCAAACTGCTTGGTGAATACCTGCAATTTCTGTGGTGGTAAAATCACATTATAGTAACTGAATCTCCTGGACTATTATAGTTTCACTTATTTACTGATTTTCTTCCCAGTGGGTTTTTCAGAACCCATATTATAATGTTTTTCATCACCCGGAGGTTTTTAATTGAAGTGAGTGACAAATCAGCTGCATTGCAAAAATGTTTCATGAGAATAAAGCAACTGCCAACTTATAACTAGTATTCCTCTGGATTCAGTGCAGAGAAAAATGTTGCTTATCTAAAACACTGAGACTTACACAATTTTTACATGCTCCAAAATCGAATTTCCAAACCTACAAAATTCAATGCCACTAATTCTCTGCAGTTACATTGAGATATATGGTTATTCATTGAAAGTAGGAATAAAGTTATATATTCTTTCCCCAGAAAAAAGTGCACATTTAGAAAGAAAAGAAAAGAAAAGAAAAACCTTTTTTTTAATTCGAAGGAGTATATGAATGCCTGTATCCCAAGTTAAGGAAGTGGAGTCAGTGAATGCAGACTTCTCTTTCAAGCAAGTTTAGAATAAGGGTAGGAGATAGATTCAACAGTAACAATTTGTTTTGGATAAGAAGAGACTTAAGCATGGGGAACGACCCAATAAAGAAAAATAATTTGAAGCTAAGGGCAAGATATACATGATGGAACAGGGTCTCAGTGGAGGCACAAGGAAATAGGATCATGGGCACAAGCAGGTGGAATAGCTCCAACAGTAGAGAATTATACTACATCTTCTGAGACGGAAGAAAATAAGAACAATGTGGCTGCAGATACATTTATAAGAAGGGAGAGATTTTTAAACCATGCCTGAGAACTTTATTTTTCAATGAAGTAGAATAAGAGGTTGTGTTCTAAGACTAAAGAGGTTGTGGTTGTGTAAAAATCGAACATAACAGTTGATTCTAGAACATAGGTTTGAACTGCACAGGTCCACTTATATGCAGATTTTCTTCTGTCTCTGCCACCCGAGACAGCAAGACCATCCCCCACCTTCCTCCTCCTCCTCAGCTTATTCAATGTGAAGATGATGAAGATGACCTTTATGATGATCCAGTTCCACTTAATAAATAGTAAATATATTTCATCTTCCTTATAATTTTCTCAATTAAGATTTTCATTTCTCTAGCTTACTTTGTTAGAATACAGTATATAATACATATAATATACAAAATATGTGTTAATTGACTGTTTATGTTATCTGTAAGGCTTCCGGTCAACAGTAGGCTATTAGTAGTTAAGTTTGGGGGGAGTTAAAGGTTGTATGTGGAGCTGGGCATGGTGGCTACCGTCTGTAGTCCCACCTTCTCAGGAGGCTGAGATGGGAAGATCACTTGAGGCCAGTTAAGACCAGCCTGGGCAATACAGCGAGACCTCATGTCTAAAAGAAATTTTTAAAATTTTTTTTTAAGTTATATGTGCATTTTCAACTGTACAGGGGTCAGCACCCCTAACCCCTGTGGTGTTCAAGAGTAATAGTTACAGAGTAATCATTGAAAGGATCCAGAAAAGGGGGAGAGAAAATTGGCAAGTATCCTTATGAGGCTTAGAGATCATGGATTTGTACTGGTATTTACCTTCAGGGTAGAAAAGCTAAGACAGACAAGGATCCAAGAGATTCAAAACTGGTTGAGAAATCAAAAAATCAGGACAAGTATAATTGGTAAAGGATAATAGAGTTACCTTAGGAAGAAAATTGATCAATCCCAATCAAATATTTCTTGTGTCCCTCAGTGCCCCCCACCAAGTTGTATCTTCAGCTCTGACATCTCTCCTAATTTGCAGACCAAAATTTTTTATTTTTTGACAGGCACCTCTATTTGGATATCCCTCAGGGATGTCAAACTCTCAAATTTGAGATTGAGCTCATCTTGCCTTTCAAATGTCCCCTGTTTCTTTTGGTGGCATTTGCATCTTTCTGATTGCCCATAATTGTGCTTCTCTGGTCCTTTATCTCCCCTAGCTAACCAATTGCTAAGTCCTTTTAGTTCTGCCTTTGTAACTTTTTTTATACAGTTGTTTTTCTCCATTCCCCCTGCTAAACCCACGTCAGGCCTTCACTATTGGCCTTCACTGCTGCAATTCCCAAACAGGTCTCCTTGCCATGTGTCTCTTCACATACTAGTCCATTCTTTTTCCAGCTAGCTGTAATAAGGCTTAACTCTGAATCTCAGTGCTTTGGGAGGCCAAGGTGGGAGAATCGCTTGAAGCCAGGAGTTTGAGCCCAGCTTGGGCAACATAGCGACCCCCATCTCTACAAAAAATAAATTTAAAAAAATAGCCACATGTGGTGGGGCATGCCTATAGTCCTAGCTCTCAGGAGACTGAGGCAAGAGAATCACTTGAGCCCCGGCGTTCCAGCCTGGGTGACAGAGCAAGACCTTGTCTATTAAAAATACATAAATTAATTTTTTTTAAAAAAAAATAAAAGAGTTGACTTAGCTATGTCTACCAGGATTTGCTTGGTTAGAGGTACTTAGCTTTCTTCTAAAGTCTCTGTTAGTTAATAGTGTTAGAAAGTCCCTCTTAACTAGCACAGAGAAAGAATGAATTAGAAGCAGGAGAATTGTCAATTTTCATTAG
Organism: Avahi laniger; assembly: GCA_963575035.1. NCBI lineage: Eukaryota > Metazoa > Chordata > Mammalia > Primates > Indriidae > Avahi > Avahi laniger. The sequence continues at coordinate 23,983 of CAUYSK010119231.1, forward strand.
CATGTTTTATTTTGTAATGACAGATTTCAAAAATTATTTGAAGAGCACATACAAGTAGGCCTTTAAAAATCATAAGATGTATTCAGTTCTAAAATGAATCAGACATGTGAACTTGTGTGGTCTAGTGGTTAGAAGTGTAGACTAGTGGGAGGACTTCTGGGGTTCTTTGCTCATCATTTACTGACTTACGTGACCTTAAGAAAGTCACTTGAGCCTCACCTTGGAGTTAACACTTGCTGAAACTTCACAGAAAGGTTTAAGACCAACAAGTTAGTCTCATAAAAAATTTTTTTACAAACTTGGAAATCACTGTAGTTTCTTATGTTTGACTCAGTGATCGAGTTCCCTCAAGGGGAACAACTGGGAAAGAACGGACATTCTTCAAGAAAAATAAACTCATTTGCTCCATTTTAGAAAGTCTCCAACCACCCATTTTAAAGGGTCTGAATTTTAAACTCAGCTCTTACGTCTTGGCATTTGTTTCCCTGTCAGTTGTAGAGCCGTGTTTACTTAAAAACATCAACAGGAGCAACTTAGGAAAGTACCATGAAGTAGTTAACTCTGCACGTGGCCCATTCCATGTTATTTTATGGAAAAGGAAAAGCTCTTCAGCTGGGTGACAGATTCTTTCCCTGTGACTGCTGCATTACTTTGGAGACGAAACCAGGGGCCATAGATTAGACAAATGTTTTCAGAGACTCACTGACAGTTGCATCTTCTTCTGCCTTCTCCTCAATAAGTAACAGGCAAGGTGGAGAGTTAATGTTAAATATGAAATTGTAATTGCTTGCATGCTGAGGGGCTCTGAATATACAGATAAAAATTTCCTTTTTATTTATTTATTTTAAGAGGGTCTCACTCTGTCACCCAGGCTGGAGTGTAATGGTGCAATCATAGCTCCCTGCAGCCTTGAACTCCTGGGCTCAGCAAAGCAATCCTCCTGCTTCAGCCTCCTGAGCAGCTAGGACTGAAGGTGCACACCACCACACCTGGCTAATTTTTAAATTTTTGGGTAGAGACTGGATCTTGGTATGTTCCCCAGGCTAGCCTTGAACTCCTGGCCTCAAGCGATAATCCCACCTCAGCCTACCAAAATGCTGGGATTACAGGTGTGAGCCACCGTGCCCAGCTAAAACTCCTTTTAAAGTATATACCATAATTTTTTTTCAATATCCGAAAGAGGCATTTTGCAAAGTGTCTGGGGTTTATATGAACAGCCCTCAAATGCCTGAAAATAGATGACATTTTGACCCTTTGTGTTACTGGTCACAGCTCTTCTTGGTTTCAGTTTTGAGTGTATGGTTTTGCAGACAGAAGTATTCTGGTTTAATCCTTTATCATTTAGCACTTGTAGAGAAGGGAAAATCCAACTCATTTTTTAGAAAGTCGACAAAATATGAGTAAGGTGACAATTGTTACTGCCATGCAGGAAGAAAGGAGTAGTGTGACTTGATAGATAAGCAAATAAGCCAGATACCTTTTGTAATAAAGGTATCCATTTTTAGCACTGTTCTTATCCAGTATGACCCTAGATAAATCCCTTACTTCAGCTGTCAAAGGAAACTAGCTAGATAGGTCAAAACTAAATCACACTTGAGGAAATTTAGTATGGCTTCATAAAATAAGACTATGCAGTTAAACCTCATCTTTTAGATTTTTTTACTTACCTAAGCCATTATTAATAGAAGTGCCTCATATATCCCAGAAGGCTTTTGATTATGATTCCAGTCCCCCAAAGTGTCAGGTATTGTAATATCTGTTTGTTTTAATTGGTAAAGTAATAAGCACAGTGCCTGTGTTTGTAAACATTGTAGGTATTTCTGTTTAACAGAAATATACCTCTTCTCCTTCCCAGCCTTAATTTCTGGAGGATGAGAGAGTGAATATTAACAAAAAAAAAAACAAAACATTTTAAGCCCAATGTTATCTCTTAGCAGTCTTTGCATCTTCATCACCTTTTATGCATGGTAATCAGCAGGACAGGTTTCCCTACTGCAGCAGAACTCTATATGAACCCAGTAATTTCTCAAATCTGATAGGTACAGAAAAGTGTGTGGCTTTTCACTTCCTGTCCCGTCCTCTAACCCCAAACCATAGAGAAGCATGCTTTCTGGTGACATTTATTCACATATACATTCTCACAGCACACTCTTCCCGTAAGATTGAGTATGAGGAGTGTTGTTCAGTGTCATTTTATAACAGCCTACCAGTTTGAGTCTGCAAACTTGAAAATCAGTTATAAACACTTAAGAAACTCCCTCTAAGAGAGAGTGATTGCTTCTGCTCAGTTTGGAGGGTCAGGTTTGGGGATATCTGTGCTATATCATTTTAGGCAGGTACCTGAAGTGATCTTCACTCATATGTCACCCAGGATTACTCCAGAAAGGATAATTCAGATTGTGCCATGATTTATGGTGTTCCAAAAACTACAGTATGGAGTTCCCAGTAGTTCAATATGAGTGCAGTGAGCAGGGCAATAGGGGCCAAAATGGGGAAGGCCGTTTAAAATACAAGTTCATTACTGACTTTTCTTGTGCTACAGGAGATGGAGAACATAGAGTTCCATTATTTTGGCTCCACTTGCTCAATAAACTACAACTTTAACTCTTTATATAGCTTTCTCTGTTGATAGAATACAAACCAGTGACTTAAACGATTATAGGTAACTTACTTCAGAAGCTTAATCAAGACTTTGTACAGCTCTAAATCGTTGATGTAAGGGTTTATCAAAAATGCCAACTTTTATCTAAAAGATTCTCTCATTTCAGTTGTCATGCCCAAACTTTGAAACATTTCTTACTACTATATATAATAATTCCTGTTAACCAGATGTTGTTTGACAGCTCAGTAATAACAAATGGAGGGTACTTGTCCTATCCTGACTTGCATTCTCTTCTTTTGATGTATAGCATATGTGCAGCAGTCAATCAAATAAAGCTCTTATCAATAAGATGCAGTTTGACACTTGGCATTTTGCTTTTGTAGTTAGGCCATTTACCATATGGTAAAAAACTATTATAGAAGGCTGCCTGTCTTTTCCGAATTGAGGTTTGAGTTTTCATGAGAAGTTTCTTCTAGTTTGTGATTTATACATTCCAAGTTTTTATTACATAGTTTTTTCATATTCTCCAGCATATAGATTATGCTAAGCCATCCTTTTACTGTCACCTTTAGAGGTTTTTATTTACACTTAAAAGCACTTGAGGGAAATAAATTTAAACATAAGAATCTTTTGTTTTTACTTATTGCCATTCGTATTCTCTATTTTAAAGGTATTTCCTGCATAAAACTAATTGTTAAATTATCAGCTGTAGTGTATTACTATTTTTTATTTAAGTATAAGAAGTTCTTTGGGCCCAGTTAATTATGGTTTTCTTTGATGTTCACTATTAGAAGTTGCAGGATTGGAATAGAGGCTTGAGTCCCTCTCAGAGTATAATGGGATAGAGGTTCTTTAATGAACAGAAGTAATTAGCATATCATAATTAACAGAGCACAGATAAAGGATTAAGAGGAAGAGGCTCCTGGGGAGTCAATTTAACAAAAAAAAGAGGAGGGGTGGGTGTTTGATAAGATTGTACAATTGTACTTCAAAGATAACTTAGAAGTGAGAAATTTTATGATATGTTTCTGTGGGGTGGGATATGTGTTTTTTTTTTCAAGTAATGAATTTGGACAATATTCTGGGGCACTACATCTTAGGAAAATGAAAAGCTAGAAGGAGATGTAGGAAAGAATGCCAGTCCAAATACAGAGTAATCAGATGGCATCTATAAGGAAAGATTAAAAGGACTTGGAATTAACTGTGAACCATTTTCAGGAATATGAAGGAATAACTGTAAGAGCTTGTCCCCTACCAAAAAAAAAAAAGTTCCATGAAGGAGAAAATAAAATTATGCAAGAGACATTTAGATTATACATAAGGAATGATGTCTAGAATTTAAGGTTTGTTAATCATTGCAGCATGCTACACATAGAGGTAAAGAATCCTTGTCTTTTGAGTTCATAGAGGTAGTTTATTAGTAGTCTTGTGAAAAGAGACCAAATCACTACATTAAGAAAGGGTACTTGGCTGGTCGCAGTGGCTCATGCCTGTAATCCTAGCACTCTGGGAAGCCAAGGTGGGAGGATCCCTTCAGGTCAGGAGTTTGAGACCAGCCTGAGCAAGAGTGAGACCCCCATCTCTACTAAAAATAGAAAAAATTAGTTGGGCGTGGTGGTACACGCCTGTAGTTCTAGCTACTCTGGAGGCTGAGGCAGGAGGATTGCTCGAGCCCAAGAGTTTGAAGTTGCTATGAGCTAGACTAATGCCACAGCACTCTAGCCTGGGCAACAGAGCGAGACTATCTCAAAAAATAAAAAGAGGGTCTTGGGTCTCTTATCTTAGATCACTTAATCCTCAATAGGAGACTGAAAGGGAGTATAGATTCCAAAAACAGTGGAGTCCTCATTTTTCTGCTACTTTCATTTACCTAAAGTGGCCTCTTAAACTAGTTCTCTTGACATTCGCATTCTTTTGGATAGGAGATAGACAAGCAAACAAATAATAGAATTAGATAGTAATACAATTAGACAATTAGTAAGGATGATGGAGAAATATAAAGTGAAATAAGGAGGTAGAGAGGGTGAAAGTGAGAATGGATTCAGATGGGAGAGGTAACTGACAAAACTGAATCACATGAAGGGACCCTACCACACAGAAATCTGGAGGAAGAACATCCCCAAACAAGTCCCTGAGTTGGGGACAAACTTAACCTCAGTACAGTTGAGGCAAATTTGGCCAGTATGGTTTGAGTTGGGTGAGTCAGGGAAAGTACTCTCTCCAAGCAGAAGAATCTATGAGATATTTTTGGTTTCTAAGCATCCTTTATCCTGAAGTGCTCCAGTATACAGGAGATCTTTCATAGACCAGACTCTGAATATCCTAGAGCCAAATGGTTTCTTGGGATCTTTTATCTCCTGCTGTAATTTCTCTAATCATCAGAGCTGTAGTATATAAGGCATTGTATCAGTGACTGAATTATTTATTTTTAAATTAAAACTGATGCATAATTGCACCATTTATGGGAGTTAGCAAGCTATTTGTAAAGGGCCAGATCATAAATATTTTTGTTTTTGCCAGCCCTACAGTCATGACTACTCAATTCTGCTGTTGTAGCATGAAAGCAACCAATAGGATGCATAAATAAATGAGTATGGCTATATTCCAAGAAAACTTTATTTACAAAAGTAAGTGGCAAGCCACATTCGGCCCTTGGACCATAGTTTGTCCATGGACCTATTCTAGTACATTGAGAAGCCAACGAGAGATTGTAAAGAATTGGGTGGGAGGAGAACCGTGACTTAAGAATGTCACAGAAGCCAAAAGGAGAAGAATTCTAGGAAGGGAGGATGTGATTAGGGACATCACATACTGCAGAGTCAACTAGGAAGAGAACACAGAAGAGGCTCTCAGATGTGGCAATTAGATCGTTATTGACCCTAAAAAGAACAGTTCCAGTAATACTTCTTTGTTCATTTGTCATTGGGCCTGGTTCTAAGCACATGTAGGGACTGTGTTGCTCAGTGCTTTGTGGTTTACAAGGCCTTCTCCCATGGTCATTGATAACAAAGGCACACTCTGGATAGAAACCTATCTCCAAGCTCAATGCTTGGACCTCTACATCAGGTTCTCAAACTCAAGTTAGCATGATGACACCTGTCTTCAGGGAAGCATATGCCCTAAAAAGAATCCCAACAGTTTGTTAGTAGCATCTTTGACAATAACTACAACCAGCTCTTATAGTTGACCAAAACCATAATGGTCTGATAAGGTGTTATGATCTTTCCTCTGATTCATCTATGCAAGCACAGAGCCTCTTGCTACAAAGATAACATGGAAATTCAGAAAATGCCCAGTAAGCAGCCAGGCTGGAAGAGTGGGCAGTAAGTCAAATGCCATTAAGTTAATAAAACATATTAAAGTAGATGGGACAAGGAATCTGGAAAACATAAAGATTATATATAGTCCTTATTCAACTTTGTTTTGGAAATAGAAGCAAATCATAATTCTTTTGAATCATTCATAAAATTATACCATAAGCCAGATTTTCAAGATTTGGCATCTTTCTTGAAATAATATTTATTATGACTTTATAACTTGTCAAAACCATTCTTCATTTTTTGTATTCATGGGCCTGTGGTTTGTAGAGAGGATAATTTTAAAAACAAAACAATTTTTATGTGACTCTCCAAAAGTAATTCACTGGATTATTAATGCTTAGAGATGCACAGGAACCATTACAGTGTTTATTCATTTATACCTCACCTTATTCCAAAAAGAATTTAAGTCAACTTACAACTCTTAGAAAGTTAATACAGTCAGCCCTTTGTATCTATGGGTTCTGCATCCATGGATTCAACCAACCATGGATTGAAAATATTTAGAGAAAAAAAATTGTGCCGCTACTGAACATGTGTAGACTTTTTTCGTGTCATTATTGCCTAAACAATATAGTATAACAACTATTTACATAGCACTTACATTGTATTAGGTATTATAAGTAATGTAGGAATTATAATTAATGTAGGAATGATTTAAAGTATATGGGAGGATGTGCTTAGGTTATATGCAAATAACATGCCATACTATGCCATTTTATATGAGAGATCTACAGATTTTGGTTTCCATGGGAGATCCTGGAACCAATCCCCCATGGATACTGAAGGACAACTGTATTATATAGTTCTATAATCACTTATGTTCTGTTAGGGACTGGGGTTTAAGAAAAAAGTCTTTTCAGTTAAAGATTAAAAGGGAAATCATAGGGAATAAATAAGGTTAAAGGAAATCTCATCAGCTAACTTTCCAAGAGTATAATTATGTAACAACACTTACGTTAAGTGTCAAATATTAAGAACAATCAGGAAATCCTGGCTCCGGATGCCTGAGGATTGCTATCTATCTCCTTGATGACTTGCTGCAGAAATCTCTGGGCCCCAAGTTGATATTCTTGTCTCCACAGACACCAGAGTTTGCGTGGTTTTTCTATCAGTACTTCTGCCTGCCAACTACTTGCCATTTTTATATATGGTCCTCTAGTTCTCTAAAGCAAATTTAAATCATTCTGTTCCTTCTGCATGTTCATTGAGGGCTCAGTACACATCAGTTAGGCAAGTAGTGATTAAATTTATAGAGTGCTCTACAGCTTGCAAAGAATGAAAACTAGCATATTGGCTAAGAGATTGGGCTTTTGAGATAAATTGTTTAGGTTCAAAGCCCTGACCTGATGTTTACTATCTTTGTGACCCTGGGGAAAATACTTCTATTTTTTGTGCATTTATTTCCTTGTCCATAAAATGGAAATGATACCTATATCCCTTAGGTTGAATCACTTTATAATTAAAGGAGATAATTCATGCTTAGAACAAATACATAGTATAAGTACTCATTGGTAGCACATGGTCAGTGTTAGTTGATGTTAGTTGATGTTACTGATAAAAAGAGCTATCCCATTTGAATTTTGTAATAATCTTTTATGGCACTTAGGTAGTATTAGCCCCATTTTATAGATAGACCCTAAGGTTTTGAAGTTCAACTTGCCAAAATCACGCAGGCATTCCTCGCAGAGCTAGTATTAGAATTGTGTCATATACCTAGTTTCCCTAGGGCTTGGGGTTAGACTGGGCAGTAATAGGTTTCATCTCATGAGCCAGCTCTAAACAGCTAAAGTGGTATTCACAGTCCTGTTTTGAGAGTTCTCAAAGCAGGTCCACGCTCATTAAGAAAAGAATGCTTGATTAATAAGTAGTACTTGCCATGGACTCAGAAGCACAGAGTGGGATTACACAGTTGCTTTCCTTTTTATTTTCTCCTAGCTAAAGTTTCTCATTAACCCTAGTTTTTCCTTTATAAACAAAAATTTTAGGTAAATTTGAACACATAATGAAGTTATTAATTTATGGAATCATTTTAACTCTATAAATTTGCTAGAGAACTATTACTATTCCTAAAATATTTTGTGACTAGGGCAGTTGATAGAGGAATTCTCTTACAAGCTGTTTCTTTATAATAATTCTTCACATTTTCTGCTTTCATGTGGGCATACAGGTTGAGAAATCTGGGAGGCACTATTTATTCTAATTTTGGGGTCAAGTTTGGAAATTGGGGTTAAGTACTAATGGCACTTTGAGAAGTAATTGTGAAAACCTTATTTCATATATGTGCCAAATACTTGTCTCCTTGAAAGTCAGAGAAATTGATTTGGATATGTCATATATATATACATACACCATTTTAAATACAAAAGCTAGGTTTCTATGGAAATGACATATTTAATCTGCCTGCTTTGGACTTCTTGGTTTTATTTTAGCCAATGTTATTCCATCCCTGGTATTTCTAGCCTCATTGTGGGAAAGCAGCAAGTTATATTTTAAATGCTAACATCACCTAAGTATGAGAAAAGCCAGAGTTAACTTCTGAGTTCCACTTTCTCTGCAGGAAGATTCCTCAGGAAAATGTGGCCACAACTGTCTAGGTTTACCTCGGTACTCAGTTTGGGCTTGCATTGGAAAACTTGGGTGGTCCTGTTCCCCAGTATAAACTACCTTTGGGGAGTGGAGTACCTGCAGACAAAGCTCATGACGTCTGAGAACTTGGTACTCTGTCCTCTACTGAAGTTCCACACTGAATACCATAAAGCTGATCAGCTCTTATTTCTTGAGCTTTATTGATTTATGTCTGAGAGTTATTTTATTTATATTTGATATACCCAGTAGCAATAACTAAGATTAAATAAACATCTGAAGGAGCTTTGTAGGAAGTATAACACTCTTTGGAGAAAAAAGAATTTTGTCTCAAAAAGCTTTCCAGGAATATAACTTGCAAAGACTCTGAGAAGCATACTCTCTAGAGACAAAAATATTTATGAAACATAAGGGTCTTTAATCTTTGTAATTAGATTAGATATTGCTAACTTTTTAAAAATCATGCTTATCACACTTCAGTGAAAACTATTTTTTAATATTCCATTATATGCAATCAATCTTTAGGCATATTTACCAGAAATGGTTAGAGAAAAAAGCATATTGTTCCTTATGAAGTTGGTATTAAGTGCCTTGTGAGACGTTATGTATTTATTTAGTGTTTTAAAAAATAAAAATATTAAGGTTTCACCCAAAAGGTAATCTTATTTATTATTTATTGTCTTTTTCAGGTAGTATAATCCAAATATCCAATATAGATTATGTTTTTAAAGTAATTCTCAGCTCTAAGCTCCTCTCCACAACCTCCCTCCCCCCACTGAAAAGAGTTCATTTTCTGAGCAGAATTTTTGTATTTTTTGCTAGCATGATGAAAAACATGATATAGATTCAGATTTTTAGGCTTCTTTCCATACTTAACAATATTTGATCTTTCAGTCTTTTTCTGAGACTTCTCTTCTTCTTTTGTTAGTAAAACTTTCTCTCTCTGGGAGTTTTGTTACATCAGAGACCTTATTATCCACATAAAATTCTCTGTGCCGTTGTGAAGATGGGAGTCCCTTAGCCCTTATCATTTCATGCATATGCATTTAGTATTTTTGGTTGTTTCAGACTGACCCCAACTCTTGGCATTCAGAAGCATTCTTCGGAAAACGTGATGTTTACAAAGTTTATAACCACCCTGCTTGAAGAATTACATTTAACAAATGAAGACCTTGAAAGTTTAACTATTATATTTAGAACCAGCTGTTAACCAAAGTGGTAAGTTGGATTGTTTTACTATGGTTTTTTCATCGTCTGTTGCCTATGTGGATTCTTTTTTTCATATTGGAAATTTTAAAAACCAAGTACAGACCTCAAGGTGCCCTCAGCTTGCTAAGGAAAGAGGTGGTATCTATCCCTTAGTTCTCAGCTGCTTCAGTCGCTTCCTGCCTACTCTTCTTACTTCGTGCCCCATCCTTGTTGCTATTCCTCCTTTGTAGGCTACAATAGCTGTTTCCTGCACTCCAGGAAACTCCCCATTATCAGTATCAAACTCAAGCCTGCCCATCCTACATGTCCCATTTGATAAGTTTCTTCCCAGGAAGTAGTAACTTACTTCATCCCAGCTCCTGTAGTAATCCATTGGGAACATCATCATCCTACTGCCCCTTCAATGAAATAACCCCCTACCCAGCCAATACCTTAATCATCTTACGGGCAGAAAGCAGGTGAATTTATTAATGCTAGTCTGGCTTTGTTGAATCCTAACCCTGCTCCCAAATGCATAGCCCTCTCTTTATCCCAAGTCCTTGCCTCTTTTTCAGAACTGCCCATCAGAGTATTCCCTCCCTGTCCTGCCTCAGTCATAACTGTCCTTCTCTTCCTACCTTAATTCTCATTTCACACAGTCCCAAGGGCTCAGATAGGTATTGATTTAATGTTATAACTGAGGAAATTCATCCTAAACCACAAATGAGATCCTCTCAGGGTGCATTTTCTTTTTTTCCCCCCTTAACTTTACTTTTTAAATGATAAAAGCAATATAAATGTGTTGTAAAATAAAAGGCAATACACTATTGCATATATAATAAAAAAGGAAAATTCCCCTTCACCTCTGCCTTCAATCTCACCTCCTTCACAGAAGCTCACTTGATATCTGTCATGCAATATTTATTTTCATTATTTGAATTTTTATAAAACAATCTTTAAATATACAGGAAGGATAACCGAGAGAGTTATTTTGGCAGATAAGAAAGAACAGCATCCCTTTATTAAACCTGCTAGAAAATAGAATGTAAGAAATTAGCACTGTAACTGCCTCCCAGTTTATCCCCAGTGGTCTTTTCAAGTGATCCTTCTACCCTAAGGACCCTGTAAAGCAAAGGCTTTTACTTAGGGCGTGAGCTCAGGCTGGCCTGAATAAGCATAGCATTCAAAGACCCTTAGCAAATATAGTGAGGTTGTAGTTTTTTGCTTTATTTAATGTTAGGTCTAGAGAGTTGAATTAATCATACTCCTCAGCTCTTGACACCTTATAATTAAGAGGTTTCTTTTTCAGACAAACCAAAAGCAAACAGTGCCTAGCCAGAAGTTCTTCTAGACCTGCTTTAACAAACAGATACCAATTAAAAATCATTTTTAAGTCAGGCACAGTGGTGCATGCCTATAGTCCCAAGGAGGCTGAGGCAGGAGTTCAAGTCTAGCCTAGGCAACATAGAGAGACTCTGTCTCTAAAAAAATAAAAATTAAAATAAGTAAATAAAACTTACAAAATTATTTTAATTAGCATATTTTAAACTTATATGTAAACAGATGGTGTTAAAGTGGTTTTAAGGACTTTCAGCAGCAGATGTTGTAAGTGGAGTTAACAGTTAGTTGCCCTATGATCATCATTTATTTATATTGTTCATTTGCTTAAGTAATCAAAGGTAAACCTTGGTCAGTATTATAAGGGATTATGAATGAATGCAGCCTTACTACATAATTTTCCATATGAGAAATAAAGATGGTTGTGAGTAGGTAGACTTTTTTCTGTTTGCATGATTTTGGTAAACCGTGGTAAATTCATTTGAGTCTAAAGATTTTAATATCTAACCATTTCAAAATTACTAGTTAGTATATGTTAATAGGCTTTCAGTTTCAAATAACAGGGAAAAAAATCCAGCTCCAACTAACTTTTGCTATGGTGGTATATTAGTTATCTTTTGCTACTAACAAATTATTCCAAAACAGTGGCTTAAAAGAACAAACACTTTTTTTTATCTCACAGTTCCTGTGAGTCAGGAATCTGGATACAGCTGAACTGGGGGGCCTCTGGCTCAGGGTCGCTCATGAGGTTGCAATGAAGATATGTGCCAGGACTATGATGTCACCTGAAGGCCCAACTGGAAGAAGATCTCCTTTCAAGCTCACTCATGTGGTTATTGGCAGGATTTAGTTCCTCTCAGGCTGTTGAACTCAAGGCCTCAGTTTCTTCTCACTGACTGTTACTGGAGACCTCCTCTAATTCTTTGCCACATGGGCATCTCTGTAGTGCACCTTACAACATGGCATGTGGCTTCCCTCATGTGGCAAGTGAGAGAGGATACCCATGATGGAAGCCACAGTCTCTTTGTAACTAATCTCAGAAGTGATGTCCCATCATTTTTGCTATATTCTGTTAGTTAGAAATGAGTTACTTGGTCCAGTCCACATTCAGGGTAAGAAAGTTGTATAAGAGCATGAATACCAAGAGGCAGCAACCATTGGCGGCAATCTTAGAAGCTGTCTACCAGACACAAAATTGTTCAGTAGTTCCCCGGGGGAGAGGGGGGTTGAAGATTTTTGTTTGCTTGTTTGAGAAAGGGAGGGTCTTCTGTCATGCAGGCTAGAGTACAGTGGCATCATCATACCTCACTGCAACCTCAAATTCCTGGATTCAAGTAATCCTCCCACCCCAGCCTTCTGAGTAGCTGGGACTATAGGCGTGCTCCACTGTGCCAAGCTAATTTTTTTTTTAGTTTTTGTAGAGATGACGTCTCACTATGTTGTTCAAGCTGTCTCGAACTCCTATCCTCAAGTGATCCTACTGCCTCAGCTTCCCGAAGTGCTAGGATTACAGATGTGCCTGGCCTCCCAGTTTTATATATAGCATACCACACTGTCCTCTGGTGAGAGTTTTGAACTTCACACTGAGGACACCCCTGAACCAATTTACTTGGCCACAGAATGCTGTGAGCTAACCCAATGATTCTGGCAAGGAATGAGGGAAACAGAAAGGATTTTTCAGCTGACCAAGATCAGTCAAGGTATATCCCTCAAGTTGAATAATGAAGCTGGGTCTATTCCACCCAAACCACTATTGCTACATAATGAGGAATAAATGAAATGTATATTGGAAAGACAACACAATGTCTACAACAGCTGATAAAACATTTTAGATGTTTTATTCAAATTATCCTTTTTTGTTTCACAGATGCATTCCATGAAGACAAGACTAGAAAATGAACTTCTGTTCACCATTTCTAGAATTCTAGCCACCATGATGGTCTGGTGGTGACTGATAACTAGCTTTATTCCAAGAAAGACCTTTACCACCTTAGGTTTCAACACCCTGCCTCCCAGTCTCTCAGTCCCTACCTACAGAGGATGACTTCCCCAGATAGAGGAGAACCATTACTCCAACAAGGATAACCAAGTCCTTGCATCCCTAGCTACCAGATGTAGTATTTTTATTTGAAAATGAAAGTTGGAAGTGTCAGGTTGAAACTTGGATGACTATTCAAGAAAATATAATGATCTCTATCTAATTTTCCTGGATGAGTTCAACCATATCAGTTGACCAAAAAGTTGAGAAAATTACCATTTTGGCCTCCCAATCTAAACTCTAGATTCTAAAAGACAGCAAACAATTAGGTCAATAAATGCAATCTAAGACGAAGTTCTTTGGAAGTCTAGTCATTATTCTTTTAAAGAAGCTGGCTGTGCTGTAAAATGGTCCTGAGCAATATGGTTAACCTCAGAAATCCAAAACAGCAGATTCCCAGAACCTTCTGGACTCAAGAAAATTTTTAAAAATAGAAGTTGTCATTTGTTTTCAGGAGAGACAATTTCTAGAATTTAGATTGCTTTTTAAAATATGTATCAAGCAGGCAAATCAGCAAGGCCTCTAGAGCACTTGAAAAGGGGGTCCTGAGACAATATGGAAAGCTTTACTGTAAGGCTAAGAAGAGAAATAAAGTCAGATCTGTACTCTTGGATACTGGAAGAAATGACAGCCCAAGCATGGAACGGGGCCAGAAAGCAGCCTGGTCGAATGGGGAGCTCAGTGGGCAAGGAGGTAGGGATATAATTTCTCTTCTTGGCTATGCAAATAATTAGCTCTGTGGCCAAGTCACCTAAGCTTTCTGGACTTCAGTTTTTTTTACCTTGTATGACTGAGACAGGGTCTCAGCACAACAAAAAAAAATCATAGTGTACTAAAACTAATCCAGATCAGCAAGGTTACAGGCTACAATAATCAATATACAAAAATCAATTATGTTCTTGCATACTAGCAATGAAAAATTCAAAAATGAAATTAAAATAATTTCACTCAAAATAGCACCAAAAAGAATTAACTACTTAGGAATAAATTTAACAAAAGAAATACAAGACTTATATAATTAAAACTATAAAACATTCAGAGAGATTAAAGAAGATATAAATAAATGTAGAGATATTTCATGTTCATCAATTGAAAGATTCAATATTCTTGAGATAGCAGTTCTCCCCAAATTGATCTACAATGCAATCCCTGTCAAAATCAAAAGCAAGCTTTTTTGAAAAATTGGCAAGCTGATCCTAAATCTTATGTAAAAATGCAAAGATTCAAAATAGCCAAAACAATTCTGAAAATGAAGAACATTTCCTGATTCAAATCTTACTACAAAGCTACAGTAATCAAGACAGCATGGTATCGATATAAAGATAGGCACAGATCAATGGAACAGAAATGAAGGTCCAGGAATAAACTCTTTTGACAAAAGTGCCAAGACAATTCATTGGAGAAAAGATGGTTTTTTTTCAATAAATAGTGCTAGGACATTTGGATATCAGATGCAAAAGTGATTAATTTAGACCCTTATCTCCCACCATATCAAAAATAAACTCAAAATGGATTAGAGACCTAAATGTTAGAGCTAAAACTATAAAACTTTCAGAAAAAAAACTGGAGAAAACCTAGATGACTTTAATTTAGGAAAAGAGTTCTTAAATAAGACACCAAAAGCACAGTCCATAAAAGAAAATATTAATAAATTGGACTTCATCAAAATATAAAACTTTTCCCCTTCAAAAAGCACCATTAAGAAATTAAATGACAAACCACAGACCGGGAGAAAGTATTTTCAAATCATATGCAGTATCTGACAAAGGACTTATATCCAGAATAAGTACAGGATTCTTAAAAATAAGACAAACTATTTAAAAATGGGCAAAAGATTTCAACAGACATTTCAGTAAAGTAGATATACAAAAAAGATATAGCATATGAAAAGATGTATAGCATCACTAGTCATTAGGAAAATGCACAAGTTAAAACCAAAATTAGGTACCACTTCAAACCCCCAAGACAGACAAAGATTAAGTGTTGGTTAGGATGTGAAGAAACTGGAGCCCTAGTATAATAACATTGCAGACGGGATTGTGCAACCACTTTGTAAAACAGTTTGGCAGTTTCTTAGAAAGTTACCCATAAGTTTACCATATGATCCACCTTTTCCATCCAAGACAAATGAAAACATGTTCACACAAAGACTTGTAGGCAAATGTTCATGGCAGTATTATTCATAATAGTCAAAAAGTGGAAACAATCCAAATGACTATCAACTGATAAATGGAATTTTTAAAATGATATATCCATATAATGGAGTACTGATATATGCTACAACGTGGATGAAACTCAAAAATGAAAGTGAAAGAAGTCTGATGCAATAACCCATATATGGTATGAGTCCCTTTATATGAAATGTCCAGAAAAGGCAGGTCTCTAAAAAGCAAATATTAAATTAGTGGTTGCATGGGTCTGGTCTGAAAACAGGGATCATCTGCAGATAGGCACAAAGGATCTCTCTAGGGTGATGAAAATGTTCTAAAACTGAATTGTGATTTTTGCATAACTTCGTAAACTTTAAAAATAATTGCTTTGTGACTTAAAACAGGTGAATTTTATGTGTATAAATTATACTTTAATAAAACTTCAGAATCATAGATGATGACAGGGCCCTTCTCCCTGACCTACTAGTGATACCCATCATGAGTAAAGAGGGGGAGAAGCTGCATCCCCACTTCTTCCCTGTATCCAGCGGTACCTCTTCAGTTATCTACCATACCCTGCAGGTCTAGGGGCCTCAGGTAAGGAGCCAGCAGCTCACTATAAAAACTAGGAATCTAAATGGACCAATGCCCAGATGTACAGCTGCCACCAGGTCACTGCAGGGCCAGCTGCTTTTGAGGAAGCTGCATCTGTCTTCCATATACCCTTGCCAAGTTTACGTTAGCGCGGGAGGACTGAAACATAGTTCAGTTCCATGTACTGTGCTGGATCTTGGTTTCTAAATATCATTTTCCAATAAAAAGAACCCAGGCTTCCTGGGAAGATAGCTAGTTCTAAGGCTGGGGCAGGGGAAGTATAAAATAAACCTGGAACATGGTGTAGTACCAGAAAGTAAACAAATGCTCAAAAACAAAAGGATAGGAGTGTGTCAAAGACACAGGAGCTCCCAATGGCCAATGCTGGAACAATTTCAGCAACAAAATAACACAGTATTGAATTACAACCCAAAGTATACAATATACATGAGTTCACACTGCTATAAATGATTTAACATGGGTGAGAAGAGACAAGTCTTCCTCACAGAAGAATTCAAATATATTAGTAGGAAGAGCCCTTCTACACTACCCAGAGAGAGGTCCATATGACATTGTTCTGGGTTCCCATCATAACTTAAAGGGAAGCTTTCATGACGTCCAGAACCCTTGATGTCCTGCACTTGAAGGAGGATGTCCTCAATTTCCTTGCAGCAGGAAATCTGTTGGCACCAACTTTGACTTCCAAATGGAATAGTACATCTACAAAAAGGAAAAGTGATGGTATCTATTATACATCATAAATCTGCAGAGAACCTGGGAAAAACTTCTGCTAGTGGTTCACACCATCATTGCCATTGACAACCCAGCTGATGTCAGTGTCATATCCTCCAGGAATACTGGCCAGCAGGCTGTGCTGAAGTTTGCTGCCACTCCTGTGAAGTCCGAGCCACTATACTATTGCTGGACACTTCACTCCTGGATCTGTCACTAACCAGATCCAGGCAGCCTTCTGGAAGCTGCATCTTCTGAAGGTTACTGGTGCCGGGGTTGATCACCAGCCTCTCAGAGGAATCTTATGTTAACGTGCCTACCACCTCTTTGTGTAACAGATCCTTCTCTATGCCGTGGGGACATTGTCTTCCATGCAGTAACAAGGGAGCTCATTCAGTAGGTCTGATGTGGATGCTGGCCCGGGAAGTTCTGTGCAGTCTCCAGTGAGCACCGGTGGGAATTCATGCCTGATCTCTACTTCTATGGAGATCCTGAAGAGATGGAAAAGGAAAAGCAGACTGCTGCTGAAAAGGCTGTGACCTAGGGGAATTTCAGGGTGAGTGGACTGCTCTAGCTCCTAAGTTGACTGCTACTCAACCCAAGGTTGCAGACTGGTCTGCAGGTGTGCTCTGTACCTATTCGGCAGGTCCCACTGCTCAGGCCACTGAATGGGTAGAAACAACCACTGAGTAGTCTTAGGCTATTCTTAAGCTGTTTGCTCTTTAACAGCAAAGAGATATAAAGTTCTTAGAAAAGAAAGAAATAAAGGTGGGGCTTAGTCCACCCTTTTAGTGTGAGTTAAATTTAGTGACTTGCTTCCAAAGAACAGAGTAGGGAAAGGAAAAACACTACCTTCACCATGTGATGAACGTAACATCACCATCATCTGTACATCATGTACTCCCCAATAGGTGTGGTGAGAAGGGCACTTCACCTCTGTGGTATTCTTCTCAAAAACCTATAACCTCAGTCTAATTGTGAGAAAACAGACAAACCCAGTTTGAGAGACATTTCTACAGGGTACTTAGTGCTCCTCAAGACTGTAAAGGTCATAAAAAACAAGGAAAGACTGAAAAATTGTCACAGACCAGGGAAACATGCAAATTAAATGCAGTGTGGTACCCTACTCTGGAACAGAACAGAAAAAGGATATTAGCGGAAAAACTGATGAAATCAAAAAAGTCTAATGTTAACAGTGATAACCTAATGCTGTTTCTTAGTTCTGACAAATGTACTATAGAAATGAAAAATATTAATGATGAGAGAAATTGGGTGAAGGGTAGACAGGAACTCTTTACTATCTTTGCAATATTCTGTAAATCTAAAATTATTTGAAGTTAAAAAGTTAAAAAAAAAAAAAACCTGGCTAGACAAGGGGAATGCAAAGATATAAAGACAGTCACTGCCCTCAGGTTTTCAGTCCACCTACAGGAGGAGGGTCACAGCTAGGGTAAATGCTCTGAAGAGGGATACATACTCTGCTTTGCATGGGAAAGTCCTAGGTAACACCTGTTATCCCACTATCATTCTTTTTTTTTTTTTTTTTTTTTTTTGCTTTTTCTATTTCAGCATACTATGGGGGTACAAATGT
The DNA here is from genome assembly GCA_963575035.1 of Avahi laniger. Classification (NCBI taxonomy): domain Eukaryota; kingdom Metazoa; phylum Chordata; class Mammalia; order Primates; family Indriidae; genus Avahi; species Avahi laniger. The sequence continues at coordinate 42,119 of CAUYSK010119231.1, forward strand.
TTAAGTTATATATATTGCCTTTTCCCCCACCTGAGTCAGAGCTTCAAGCACGTCCATCCCCTAGACGGTGCGCATACCCATTCCCTCCACCCCCACCCCGACACCCAATGAATGTTACTACTGTATGTGCACATCAGTGTTGATCAGTTAATACCAATTTGATGGTGAGTACATGTGGTGCTTATTTTTCCATTCTTGTGATACTTCACTTAGTAGAGTGGGCTCCAGCTCTATCCAGGATAATACAAGAGGTGCTAGATCACCACTGTTTTTTGTGACTGAGTAGAACTCCATGGTATAGATATACAACATTTTATTAATCCACTCATGTATTGACGGGCACTTGGGTTGTTTCCACATCTTTGCAAATGTGAATTGTACGCTATAAACATTCGAGTGCAGATGTCTTTTTTATAGAATGTCTTTTTTTTTCCTTTAGGTATACGCCCAGTAATGGGATTGCTGGATCAAATGGTAGTTCTCCTTGTAGCTCTTTGAGGTATCTCCATATTACCTTCCACAGAGGTTGTACTAGTTTGCACTCCCACCAGCAGTGTGAATGTTCCTATCTCTCCGCATCCACACCAACATTTATTGTTTGGGGACTTTTTGATAAAGGCCATTCTCACTGGAGTTAAGTGATATCTCATTGTGGTTTTTACTTGTATTTCTCTGATGATTAGAGATGTTGAGTATTTTTTCATGTATTTGTTGGCCATTATTCTCTCTTCTTTTGAAAAGTTTCTATTCATTTCCCTTGTCCATTTGTTGATGGGGTTGTTTGATTTTTTTCTTGTTGATTTTTTTGAGTTCTAGATAGATTCTGGTTATCAGCCCTTTATCAGATCTGTAGAGAGCAAATATTTTTTCCCATTCTGTGTAGAAGCTTTTTAATTTGATCAGGTCCCATTAATTTATTTTTGTTGTTACTGTGATTGCCTTTGGGGTTGTCTTCATAAATCCTTTGCCTAGGCCAATGTCTGCAAGAGTTTTTCCAACATTTCCTCCTAGAATTCTTAGAGTTTCATGCCTTAGGTTTAAGTCTGTTAGCCACCATGAGCTGATTTTTCTGAGAGGTGAAAGGTACAGATCCTGTTTCAGTCTTCTGTATGTGGCTATCCAGTTTTCCCAGCACCATTTATTGAATAAGGATTCTTTTCCCCAGTGTATGTTTTTGTCTGCTTTGTCAAAGATTAGATGGCTATATAAGGATGGTTTTATATCTGGGTTCTCAGTTCTGTCCACTGGTCTACGTCTCTGTTCTTGTACCAGTACCGTGCTGTTTTAGTTACTATAGCCTTGTAGTATAGCCTGAAGTCTGGTAAATTGATGCCTCCCAATTTGTTCTTTTTGCTTAAGATTGCTTTTACTATATGTGGTCTTCTCTAGTTCCATACGAAGCATAGAATTATTTTTTCTAGATCTGTGAAAAATGATGTTGGTATTTTAATAGGGATTGCATTGAATCCCTTTGGGTAGTATAGGCATTTTAACAATGTTGATTTTGCCAACCTATGAGCATGGTATGGTTTTCCACCTGTTTATGTCCCTTGCTGTTTCCTTCCTCAGTGTTTTGTAGTTCTCCCTGTAGAGGTCTTTTACCTTCTTAGTTAAATATATTCCCAGGTATTTTTTTTTCTTTGTTGCTATTGTGAAGGGTATTGAGTCTTTGATTTGGTTTTCATTCTGACTCTTGTTGGTGTATAGGAATGCTACTGATTTCTGTACATTAATTTTGTAACCTGAGACTTTGCTGAATTTGTTTATCAATTCCAGTAGTCCCATGGCAGAATCTTTGGGGTTTTCTAGATATACAATCATGTCATCAGCAAAGAGCGATAGTTTGACCTCTTCTGCCCCCATTTGGATGCCCTTGATTTCCTTCTCCTGTCTAATTGCTCTGTCTAGGACTTCCAGCACTATGTTGAATAGAAGCAGTGATAGAGGGCAACTTTATCTGGTTCCAGTTCTAAGTGGGAATGCTATCAGTTTTTCCCCATTCAGTATGATGTTGGCTGTGGGTTTGTCATATGTGGCTTTTATCATTTTTACGTAAATCCCATCTATGCCTATTTTGTTAAGCATTCTTATCATAAAACGGTGCTGAATTTTGTCAAATGCTTTTTCTGCATCTTTAGAGAGGATTATATGGTCTTTGCTTTTGCTTCTATTTATGTGGTGAATTACCTTTATAGATTTGCATATGTTGAACCATCCATGCATCTCTAGGAGGAAGCCCACTTGGTCGTGATGGATTCTTTTTTTTTTTGATAATCACCTGAATTTGGTTTGCTAGGATTTTTGTTGAAAATTTTTGCATCTATATTCATAAGGGAGATTGGTCTATAGTTTTCTTTTTTGTTGTGTCCTTTCCTGGGTTTGTTATCAGAGTGATGTTGGCTTCATAAAACTTGTTGGAGAGTATTCCTTCCTTCTCAATGTCGTGGAATAATTTCTGCAGGATAGGCACCAGTTCTTCTTTGTAGGTCTGGTAAAATTTGGGTGTCAAACCATCTGGTCTGGGACTTTTCTTTTTAGGAAGGTTTTTTATTGCTGCTTCAATTTTGGTACTTGATATTGGTCTGTTCAGGAATTCTGTTTCTTCCTGACAGAGCCTAGGGAGACTGTGTGTTTCTAAGAATTTTTCCATTTCCTCTACATTTTCAAGTTCATGTGCAGGTTTTTACAGTATTTATAGGTAATATTTGTATTTTGGTGGTATCACCTGTAATTTCTCCTTTTTCATTACTGATGGAGCTTATTAGAGACCTTTCTTTTCTGCTTCTCATTAATCTAGCAAGAGGCATGTCAATTTTATTTTTTCAAAGAACCGACTTTTTGTTTTATTAATCTTCCATATAGTTTTTTTATTATCGATTTCATTTTGTTCTGCTCTGATCTTTCTTATTTCTTTTCTTCAGCTGCGTTTGGGATTGATTTGCTCATTCCTTTTCCAGTTCTTTTAGATGATTCATTAGATTGTTGATTTGTGATCTTTCTGTCTTTTTGGATGTAGGCATTTTTGGATATAAATTTTCCCCTCAGACTGCTTTAGCTGTGTCCAACAGATTTTGATAACTATGTCTTCTTTATCATTTAGTTCAAAGAATATTTTGATTTCCATCTTAATTTCCTCCTTAACGCAATAATCGTTCAGTAGAAGGTTATTTAGCTTCCATGGCTTTGTGTAGAGATGAGTGTTTCTGTTGGAGTTGATTTCTAATTTCATTCTACTGTGGTCTGAGAAGATGCATGGTATAATTTCTATTTTTTTTAATTTCTTGAGACATGCTTTGTGGCCTCGGATATGGTTAATCTTAGAGAATGTCCCATGAGCTGATGAGAAAGAGAGTTGATCTTTCAGTGAACTTTTTTGGGAAAGGGGAAGTTTCCCTTCACCCCCACAAATGATAGTAAGAAATGGTATATTGGCTTAGGCTGTTTGGTGGTCAGGAGTTTATAGCCCCCTCCAACAATGGAGTTACTGTGAGACCAATGGCATGAAGAGAGATTGAATTGTCAGAGAAACACAAGAGCTGTGTTTCAAGACCCAAGGGAGGTCCATGATCCAGCTCACCTAACCTATTTCACCTCGGGGACTGTGCTTCTCTTTTGGTCTCTGCTTGCCTTTGTACATTTTATTCTTATTTCTCTCAGTATCCATCAATGGTTAATTCTCTCTTACTTCCCCATTCAAATTCTACGCAGAGACCATCTGCATGCCTACCTGGGCAGCACCTTTTTGCTCTCTATCACTGCAGTAGACTTGCAAAGCCTATGGCCAGGTTGTCCTTAGGTCAGGGGTCCACCTTTGATCCTATCACTGTTCACCTCTCCCTCTTCAGCAGGGGTCTGGTACAGAGCAGAAATATTGTCATATTCATACCTTTCTTTTATAGAAAGAGAAAGTCTGTATTTAAGTGCACCAAATTTTCTCTTTCGGTAACATCAAAAGAGAAAAGGGTGTTATGGTCTAAATAAAAATTAAATAAAAGTCTAATATCATCATCTTCTTAAGTAACACGACATGTTCCCTTCAGTGTATAAGAAGAGAAAAAGACAAAAGGGCAAGGGCTATAATTATTCATGTTTATATTTTGTCTATTAGACTTCATTAGATTTTCAGCTACTGTAGTACTAAAACATACTGGGGTATAGAGGATATGAACCAAGTCCTCAAGCCCTTGATGTTCACTGTCATCTGAACACTGTTTGTTCAAATGCCATTATGAAGTACAGAAGAAGGGAATAATGATGCCACAATTTAAAAAATGCTGACCTCTATATTGTTCCTGCAGAATATTCCGCCACCGCCCAGATGGGCTTACGCTCTGCCCAGAGCTGGGACCATCAGCTGTGGCTTCTCTCTTTATCTCACATCCCCACCTCTCTTCCTCACTCTCTATGCCTCCTGAAAAAATCCAAAGTGAAAATGGGAACTAAGGATGAAACTCCATCATTATTTGGACATCGGGGCATCGCCAAGATTTTACTGAGAGTTTGTTACTGTGCTGAGCTACCAAAGTGTCCACTTTGACAAGATCTCCTGTCTCGCCTAACTGGACAGATGAAATACAATGTGAGGGAAGTGCCCGCAGGGAAATCCGCATCAGTGAGAAGGGAGCAGGAGGGGAAAAACAGTCTGTAGAAATTCAGGAACAGGTGTGAGTGGAGGTGGCAGCGGACGATTTTCAAAAGGGAAAATTATATTAAACTCGGCACATTTTATTGTTTTACGACTTTCCCTGATTGTTTTGCGTCTTTTCTCTCCTGGATGGATTGTAAGCAGAGACAGGTCTTATACATGTTCGTTCACTACAGTGAAGAGCAATATTGTGGGCATGGAACAGGCAATTGAGAAATCCTTGTAAACTTAAGCAACAAAAGAATAGGTGTGAGCCGCCAGGAGTCAGGTTATAAGGCCTACCGCTGTCATTACAAGTCCAATGGAAATTATTAAGAGTGACTTTTATAGCAATAAACTAAAGCTTAAGTTGATGTTAGGAGATCACTCAGAAAAGGATTGTAATGAAGTCTCGAAAAGACGGAAGCTGAATGAGTGAAAGAGAGTTAAAGTGCGTGCCTGTGTGTGTGTGTGTGTGAACTCAAGTGTACAGAGTTCATGGAAGTTTAAGATCAAAAAGAGCTCAATGGGAGAATGACAGGCACATCACGATGTCTCCAGAGCTGCAGCAGAAATAAAACAGGACCATTAAAGTGAGACCTGGTGTGGTCTGATAACCATACTCTATTGAGACCTCCTGTGCTGGGAAGACTCTGAAGCAAAAGAGATTAGAGATAAGGAGACACTTCAAGACATGAAAATCACTTAGAACAGTACCTTGCATGTAGGGAAAACCTAATAATGTTAGTTGTTACCAATATCCCACGAAATTGTCAGTGTCTTAGGAAAAATTCAATTTGACTTTGAATTTTTAATGACCATACACCCATGTACATAGGTAGCTATTTCTTTTCCTATTGGCTACTGTACAGATCTATGTAATCCTGGATTAGACAGATGTGTGACTTTATTCACAGCTGTTGTGAATGCCCAAGAAAGTCTTGATCAATAAAAAGCTTTCTTTTCTCTGTGTTAATGCAGTGAAGGGCTTGTATACATTTTTATTTTTCAGCAGGAAGAGAAGAACCCCATCTGGTTGAAATATTAAGTTATTCCTGTCGTTATTCAATAATGTCCACTTTTCTATGTTGATCATAAAATGTTTTCTTGTTTCTGCTTGCCCACTAGTAGCAGTGGCTGGGTTAATTGCCTAGTCTAGCTGATGCCTTGCTTTTTAACACATTTATGCTAATTTGTGAATTCATTAAATATGCAGAAAAACTTGTGGAAAATTCTGGGATTTTTGTATTAAAAAGCCAATAAAAAGAGATTTCCTTAGGGCATCACATCAACTTCAACCAAAGCTGCCTTTGCTTCTCCCTAGTGCTAGCTGGCCATTCTGAATGAATTGTGGTACCTATAAACTACCTGTGTTTCTCTCTCTCTCTCTCTCTTTCCTAAACAAATATTAAAGAAATTTATTTGGAAATTGTATTGCTGCATCTAATTATGATTTTTTTCCCCTTAGCTTTTCTCTGCTACATCTCCTATATAAACAGTATTATTTTAGGAAAATTTTAAAGAAACATTTAACAAAAAAAACCATGAGAGTAACACATTCGCAATTAAAGGTTCAAATCGTACCTAACCGTGTAATCTTTACCGTGACATCTAGTTTAAGACTGAACAGAGAGTTGTATGGTTTCTCTTGGAAGACTCCATTAAAATAATAGTAAAAGGATTTTAAAGACTTATGAACTCACAAAAGTAAAATGAATGGGAAGAAAGCTACCCGCAGATGAAATATATTCAACAAATGTGGCTTATAAGTCAGGGTTCTCCAGAGGAAGAACCAATAGGCTATCTATGTATAAATTATGAGATTTATTTTGAGGAATTGGCTCATGCAGCTGTGGGGGCCGGCAAGTCTGGGATCTGTAGGACAGGCCCGCAGGCTGGAAACTCAGGTCAGAGGAGCCGTTACAGTCTTGAGCATTTTCTTTTTCTTTGTGAAACCTCAGTTTTTTGCTCTTCAGGCCTTCAATTGATTGAATGAAGTAAACCCATATTATCAAGAATGATGTCCTTTATTTAAGGTCAACTGATTATAGGTGTTAAGCACGTCTATGAAATATCCCACAACAACAGCAAGGCTTGTGTTTGATTAAATAACTGGGTACTGTTTCCTACCCAACTTGACACATAAAACTATCACGACATATAATGACTAATAAAACAGGGAGATGAAAGTTATAAAGGGAAATGACTCCAGCCCAGAAGGGCCTGATCTCCCTCTACTCAAGAAGCAAACACACACACACACACACACACACATACCTGTTCCTATTCCTAAGCACAGAATGCTTAGAAGCCAGGATACCACTGTCCCATGTCATAATCTGTGGTGGATGGATGATCAGTGATTCCCAATAATCACTTTTTAGTAGTCACATCCTTGTATACTTCCCTTGGGTGTGGCAGGACTGGTGACTTGTTTCTAACTACTTGACTATGGCAAAGGTTGCCAAATGTCACTTCTGTGGTTATATTTACATTGTATACAACTTTGTTTTGCAAGAAGACTTGCTCTAGAGATTCTCCTGTGGGCTTAATGAAGTAAGCAGCCACGTTGGGGAAACACACAGTAAGGAACTGCAGGGGACCTCTTGGTGCTGAGGGTGACCTGTAAGTAAATTCTGCCAACAACTTGGGTAAGTTTGGAAGCAAATTCTTCCCTAGTTGAATCTCCAGATACAAAATGCTTAGGGATCAAATAGACAAAAGTTGCACAAGAAACCATGCATTAAGACTAGACATTTCTGAGAAAAACTAAAGAATGCTAAACAATTTATGAGATATGCCATGTTCATGAATCAGAAGACAATTTTTTCAGATATCCATTTTCCTTGTTAATCTGTAGATTAAATTTAAGCAATCCCAATCAAATACCAGCACCCTTTTTCTGTAAAAATGGATAAGCTGATTCTAAAATTAATGTGGAAATGCAATGCAAAAGATCTAGAATAGTATTTGAAAAGGAAGAACAAAGGTAGAGGACTTCTACCTAACTTCAAATCTTGCCATAAAAACCTGTAATAATCAAGAGAGTGTGGTACTGGCATAATGATAGATCAATAGATCAGTGGAACAGGATAGAGTCAAGAAATAGACTCAAACATATGTGGTCAATTGATTTTTTTACACTGGTACAAAGGCAATTCAATGGAGAAAGAAAAATCTTTTCAATAAATAATGTTGGAATTATTGAACATCAATACGTAAAAAAATTATCCTTGGCCCAAACTTAAAACTTATATCAAACAAAAACAATAACAACAAAAAAACCCCAAAACTCTAAATAAAATGTAGGCCTAAACATAAAAGATAAAATAAAAATTTTCAAAGAAACATAAGAATAGTGCTTTGTGATCTTGGTGTGGCCAAAAGCATTATTCATAAATGGAAAAATTGATAAAGTAGACCAAAATTAAAAACTTTTGCTATGCAAAAGGTGCTCCTAAGAGAATAAAAAAACAAGGCAAAACAAGTAGAAAATATTAGCAAATCATATATCTGACAAAAGATTTGAATCTATAATACATAAAAAACTCTCAAAACTCTACAATATTGTATTATTGAAAAATGCTAAGAGAGTAGATTTTAGATGTTCTCACCACAAAAATGACAACTTTATGCGATAATGAATATGTCAATTAGCTAGAGTTA
>CAUYSK010119234.1:0-15172 GCA_963575035.1 Avahi laniger
ATATATAGAAAAAATTAGCCGGGCATGGTGGCGCATGCCTGTAGTCCCAGCTACTCGGGAGGCTGAGGCAGTAGGATTGCTTGAGCCCAGGAGTGTGAGGTTGCTGTGAGCTAGGCTGATGCCACGGCACTCACTCTAGCCCGGGCTAAAAGAGTAAGACTCTGTCTCAAAAAAAAAAAAAAAAAAAAAAAAATTTCTGTAGGTTACACAGACATGGAACAGATAAATAAGACACTCTTAACGATTCTCTGTGGTCAAATTAATCATAATCTAGCAAATTCAATGAAATTACTAACTTCAGTCAAGGTCTAAATGTGAGGCTGGGTACAGTGGTTCACACCTGTAATCCTAGCACTCTGGGAGGACGAGGTGGGAGAATCGTTGGAGCTCAGGAGTTGGAGACCAGCCTGAGCAAGACAGAGACCCGTCTATACTAAAAATAGAAAAATCAGCTGGTCGTGATAGCTCACACCTGTAATCCCAGCTACTCCGCAGGCTGAGGCAGAAGAATCGCTTGAGCCCAGCAGTTTGAGGTTGCTGTGAGCTAGGCTGACGCCATGGCACTCTAGCCCAGGTGACAGAGTGAAACTCTTTCTCCAAAAAAAAAAAAAAAAAAGAAAGAAAAGAAAAGAAAAAACAAGTTATAAATGTGAGTGCATGCTGTGAAAAAGTAAAATTAAGAATTAGTAACACAATGAGAACAAAAGTTAACGGTGATATGTAGAAATTATCCTTCCTTCGCATTGCCAAATTTCCACCCCATGTAAGAAAGGCTTTTACATTTACATATAAACATATCAAAAAGGGAATATATCAGTGACACAAAAACACCTTGGTTTTTATAGTTTGGAGAGATAATATTCTTCAAATTTGGCTCCAAGAATGGTTATTTCTCTTGTATAAAAGATACAAAGAAAATAAAATTTTATAGTGACTGTGACCACACCTTAAAATGAAGAGTTTCCAACTCTATTTTAAGGAACAAATTTTTTTAAAGAGTAATTTCTTACATAGAGTATATGATATGTTTCTGCTGGCAATATTTAGTTCTGAGTAAAGGTTTTCCAAATCTTTTCCTCTGTCTGCCCTTTTTAAACCATATTTTAAGAAGCATGACCAAAACCAAATACATATGTATCAATAATAAAACCCACAAAGTTAGCTATTTTATACCCACTTAGACATCTGGGTAAATTGGCTAATGGCTTCACAGGAAGTAATACAGTTTAATAGAGGAAATACTGGCAGTGGAGGCAGAATAACCTAGCCCTAGGTGGAAATCATGGCTCCATCACTTGCTAACTATATGACCTAGGCAATTTCCTTCTCTCGGTCAGAGTTTTCTTGTTGACGAAATGAGGGTAATAATTCCAATCTTGGGAGGATTAACTGTACGTGAAATATCCAGCTCAGAGCCTGACTCAAAGCAGGAGCTCAAGAAACAGTTACTATTATTACTTTGTTGTTATTCATATAAGCTCCTTAAAGGCAAATCATATTTGTTCTCATAACCCAACTGTAGGCTCTATAATTATTGAGCAACTGAATAAAATAAAGGCAAGATACATCAAAGTTACCAAATAAGGATTTGTATCAGTTCAACGCATGCCTAGATAGGAAAGAACACTATAAAATAATGATGATCTTTAAAAAATATATCAAAACATACATATTACATGCCATCTGAAGAGAAAAAATATCAAAATGAGCAATGTCCTTATTTTTTTTAATGTCCTTATTTTTATAAGCCCCTCTGAAAGGAAATGCCGCTGCCCGTACCCAAATCACTAGTATAACTACTCTTCATTCCGCAAATATTTCCTTGAGTGCCTGTCATTTTGTCGGTCACTGTGCTCGGCAATGTGCCTAAGACGGGGAGCAAAGGAAAACAGTCCCAACCCAACCCAACCCGCATGGAGCTTGCAGTCACGTAGTTACACTAATAGCTGTTAACTCTGTGATAAGTGACATGAAGGACATGTAAATAGTGCTCTGAGAGCCAGGCGCAGCGAGACCTAATTGAGGAGATGGAGGAAGGCCTTCCTGAGGAAGTGAAACCTGAGAGCTGAAGGATGAAGAGGGGTCAACAAAGGGAAGTGTTTCCAGATAGATGAAAGCAGTCTGTGCAAAGAACCTGGAGCAGAAACAAGTGCGAGAATTAGCTAGGACCCTCGGCTGCACAGGGCTTAGACATGCAGACCATACTCCAGAGTTATAACTTGATCCCAAGAGCAATGAAAAGCCACCAAAGTGTTTTATGAATGCTTATTTTGGGGACAGGCAGGCTGAGGGGAAGATACAATCAGATTTGCAATTTGACATTGGCTTCTGAGCACAGATGGATCAGAAAGGAAAGAAAAGTTCTGTCAGGATGTGAGAGTAGGCCAGGGTGGTGGCTCATGGCTGTAAATCCCAGGACTGTGGGAGACAGAGGCGGGAGGATCGTTGGAGCTCAGGAGTTGGAGTCCAGCAAGAGTGAGACCCCTTCTCTACTAAAAATAGAAAAATTAGCCGGGCGTCGTGGCGCGTGCCTGTAGTCCCAGCTACTCGGGAGGCTGAGGCAGGAGGATAGCTTGAGCCCAGGAGTTTGAGGTTGCTGTGAGCTAGGATGATACCACTGCACTCTATGCAGGGCAACAGAGTGAGACTCTGTCTCAAAAAAAAAAAAAAAAAAAAAAGGAGAGTAGCTTGGACTAGGGGGTGGTGGCAGTGGTGTGGAAGGAAGCCAATGAATCCAGGAAATATTCAGGAAAATCTAATGATACATTGCATACAGGGGCTGAGGGATGGCATGGTGTCCAAGACTTCTCGTTTTCTGATTTACATGACTACACAGAAGGAGATATCATCTAGAAAGGATCTGCTCCAGAAATGTCTTTAAGGCAGTTCATACACTCTGAAAAAGGCCTAAATGCACTTCACTTTTGCCTAAAAATGTGTCAATCCAGTTTAATCCCCTACTTTACTTATGAAATAAGGTTTTAAAAGTTTTTCTGCTATTTCCAAAAATCAAACTGATTCTCCAAAGTTAAGGATTTTCCAACATTGAAGAAATTTCAAAGATTCTGCAACAAGCTTTAAATTCAACTCCAAATGAGTTTTAAAATTGGTTTGAGCAATAGAGCAGCATTATGGAATGAATGTGTCATTTTCCATGAGGACCATTTTGAGACTAAAATGCATTTGCTGCTGTTTATACATTTTAAAGGAATCTTAATAGTTAAGAGTATTCTTATGTGATATTAAACTAAAATATGGTACCAGATATTACGATAATTAGAACTAAGCTGCTCTAATGTTTGTTTCAACATTTTGAAATGCCTGTAGAAAATATGGAATTTTGTAGGGAAAAAAAGGTATGATTTTTAAAAAACACAAAATCTCTTGACCTTAATTATTTTACTGTTTCCATCCAGTCCTTGTTAATGCCCATCACACTCATTTGACTTTAAAAGGTTTTTTCTAGTTAAGTAACACAACTCTATATATGTATACACACCATATACAGAGTAAAGCCAATACTTTGTCAGCACTATCAATACCTTAATAATTACTTTCCCTGGTTTTAATTTTTAAATTTGCAACCTAATGCCACTTTCATAAAATACAGATGCCTTTACCTCTTAGAAACAGAAATTTCAAATCTGATTGACCCAAGGAAAAAAGGATGAAAGATTTACCCTTTTAAAATCAACCTAACACATCATACCTTAGTATTGGAGTATTTCCTAATTCTGGCAGGACGGGCTCCTTGGCCACCTGCTTGCACTAGGATCTGACCAGCATTTTATTAACATCCAACAGCAGTTAACAGGACATTACCACTGCCTGTACAAAGCAGAATTCTTTTAATTTTTTTCCCATGCTGATTTTATCTCAAGGCTTCAAAAGGCAAGACTGCAGTCTGCCTTTTGAAGATATTAAAAATGTCATCTCTGCAAACGAGGAGAAAAGTCAAGAGCTTTTTGAAAATCAGGTCTTAAACAAGCCCACTAACTAGTAACAGTTTGTAAAACCAGATTGTCTTCACACTAGAGACTGCTAGCAAATGTGGTCCTTGGGAAAAAGGGGTGGAGAGGTTGAAATGATTACCAGCACGGTTCATCTTTTTTTCCCCACATTGTTAATTTTAACATGGAATCAGACCGTGGCTATATGTGAGCATAGCAATGGCTAGGTATGGGCAATGCCAAGGAATAAACAGCGAAAAGCCCTCAGGATTCCCAGTCTCAGCCAGCGGACTTGCCTATCTTCCTCAGAAGGAGTGGTCCCTATCTCCACAGCTGGAATGCGGGGGAGGGCAAGTTATAAGGGCCCTGGGCTTTTCCCTTACCCAACCCCCCAAAATGACACCGCAAACCACTTCCTTCTGGGAACTAAAGGTCGTAAGCTTTAAGGGACAATGTAAGCTTCGGAAAGATGGAGAGAGGCAGATGAGATGGGGGTAGGGAAGTGACAGTGAAGAGATGCGCCCAGTCCGGGATAGCTGAATAGGGAGGTCAAGGCCAGGGACTTCAGGAGCATGAGAAGGGCAGGATCTTCCAGAATCTGTCCAAGCAGGCCTGCCACAGCCCCCTGGGAAGCCCGAGGGGCTCATCTGAAAATCTAGGACATCTGTGTATCCAGCGCTATCCCCGCTCTCCTCGGGAAGGGAGATAATCCCCATGGGAACCCTTCCCCCAAAACTGGGGCTTTTCTTGCCCTTAAAAAACCCTTATGGAAAACATTTATAAAGGAGTGGAAGGACCGGGGGCAAGTAGCGGTTTCGCAAACGTCGGGGGAGCAGGCCCCCAGTTCGAGGAACTTTACCACTGGAATGGGGCGTGGGAAGAGCGCAGTCTGAGGCCCGCGAGCCTCGCCGGCTGAAGGGGCACGGAGCAGCCGTGTGCTGCGGAGCCCCCCTCGGAGGGCTTGAAGGCCTGGGGCGCGGTCGCCGCTGAAGGCCAGCCTGCGGGCCCGGCGCGGGAGCCGGGGCGCTGCGCCCCCTGGGCTGCGAATGGCCCGGCCTCGGGAGGCAGAGGCGGCCTAGGCCTCGGGGGCCCGGACACACCCACCGCGCGGCCGCAGCCCCGCTTACCTGCTCCTCCTCCAGGGTCAGCTCCGGCGCCATGTCGGGCCGGGGCGCGGTCGCGGGCTCCATCCCGCCGCCGCCGCCGCCGCCGCTGCCCGGCGGGCAGAACTCGCTCCGGACCCGGCGCGCTCGGCCTCCGCTTCCGCGTCCCCCGCCTCAGCAGCCCGAGGCCGGCTCGCGCATGGTCGGGCCGGCGAGGCCCGGCGCCCGTGGCGGCTGCAAACGCCGCTTCTGCTTCCTTAAGAAAAATCTCTCCGAACGGTCGCTCTCTTCCGGGAGGAAATCCTTTTTTATTTTCTTCGCTCCTTTCCTCCCACTCCCCCTCCTCTCCCGGGGGCAAAAAAGAAGTGCTGGCGAGGGGCTGTTAGCCGCCCGCGATTAAAAAAGAGAAGACGAAATCAAGAACTTGCAAAGCCCAGGGCGAAGGGCCGCAGCGGCAAGTGCCCGTTCCCGAAGCCGCCGGCCTCCTCCGCGTCCGGCCGCCTCGGCCGCGTTCCCGCTCCTCCGGGACGTGACGGCGCCGCGGGGCCGCCCAGTCTGGCCGTCCTCGGGGCTGCGGGCCCTGCGACCCGCGCGGCGGCCTCTCGCCCGGTTCCTCAGGAGCGGCCGCAGCGAGAGAGAGGAAGGGAGGAAAAGGCGCCCCTCTCCCGGCTCACCGCCAACGCTGCGGCCGCGCGGCGCCCGCCCGAGCCCCCCGCGGCTCCATTGAGTAACTGTGCGTCTCATTCACAAACAGGCGGCGACGCGGGCCCGGCAGCCGGAGACGCCGGCCGGGAGGGGGAGACAGCGAGGAGCCCGGAGGGGGAGGGGCTGCGGACCGGACCCAGGGCCACTCTGGACTGCGGGAGGGAGAAGAGGGGAGAAAGGAGTGTGCGTTTTATGAGGTTAAGATCCTTGGGGGAGGACGCGAATGCATTCTTTTGCAAATTATCTGCTGACTGGCACCTCTCCTGGGGTTAGCATGCCGCTACCTCCTACGCGTGAGGAACCCACTATCGTCATCGGTTTCCTTGTCACTTGCGGACTGAAAGACCCTGGAAAGGTTGCCTGCGAGGTCCGGGGTGCTCAGGTGGAAGGAACACACGCAGCTAATCGCGGCTCTCTGTCTCTCTCTCTCCCTCCCTGCAGGCTGTAGTCTGTAATCCATCGCCAGTGTAGCTAATTTTAATCGGCACAAAAATGACATCCGATTTCAAACCTCATTCAAGAACCACGCAGCTTTTGCAAACCTTTGATCAGGCAAGCACAGCGAAGAGCTTGGGGGTTTCACAGGGTTCAGGATACAGGGTACAGTCTTGGAGTCAGTTCGAGGGGGATACTGGGCACAGGGAAGGCAGGGCTGGGTCTGGTATGTTTTTGCATCATTTCAAACCACAGATAAATATTCCAAAATGGACCCAATGAACAAGATAGTGTCACAGCTAGTCCTAAGGCTAAAGCCCTGAAACCTGCCCAGAGAAACAGACCCAAGGGAGTAGTCTTCAGACAACTGAGAATGCTGTGACTTCTAGGATTTTTTTTTTTTGAGACAGGGTCTCAACTCTGTTGCCTGGGCTACAGTGCAGTGGCGTCATCACAGCTCACTGCAACCTCCTACTTTTGGCCTCAAACCGTCCTCCTGCCTCAGCCTCTCCAGTAGCTGGGACTACAAGTGCGTGCCACCACACCACGCCTGGCTAATTTTTTTTTTCTATTTTTTGTGGAGATGGTATCTCCCTCTTGTTCAGACTGGTCTCCATCCAATTCCTGGCCTCAAGCGATCCTCCCAGCTAGGTCTCCCAAAGTGCCAGGATTGTAAGTGTGAGCCACCACACCTGGCCTTATTCCAGGATTTTAAAAGCAACTTCTGACCTCGCCTCATTTCTGCATCAATGCAACAGGAACTTCAGGCTGCCCTTGGTAAGAATCAGAGAAAATACCCTCAGTGTTTGAGTCCGTATCTCAAGTAGGTTATTTTCTCCTTTGCACCAATAAGGCTGACTCTAGCTTGAGTTCATCACCCCATATGGGTGTTACAGTTTCAGAATTACAACCAGACACTCCTCTGAAAGACAGTCTATTTATTTAACAAGTGTATTTACATGCCAGGCACTGGGCTATGCAGCTGAGTTATGACAATGAACAAGACAGTGGTCTTTTTCATATGTAAGGCTATGGATTAATACTGGTCTCTAAGAAATAAAGAAATTTTTAGCCTGGCCCACTGGCTAACACTGGCAGTCCCAGCTACTTGGGAGGCTGAGGCAGGAAGGATTACTTGAGCCCAGGAGTTCGAGACCACCCTGAGCAACATGGTAGGACCCTGTCTCTACAAAAAATAGAAGAGTTAGGCCGGGAACGGTGGCTCACGCCTGTAATCCTAGCACTCTGGGAGGCCGAGGCGGGCGGATCGTTCTGAGCTCAGGAGTTCGAGACCAGGCTGAGCAAGAGCGAGACCCCGTCTCTACCAAAAATAGAAAGAAATTAATTGGACAGCTAAAAATATATAGAGAAAAAATTAACCGGGCATGGTGGCTCATGCCTGTAGTCCCAGCTACTCGGGAGGCTGAGGCAGGAGGATCGCTTGAGCCCAGGAGTTTGAGGTTGCTGAGCACGGCACTCGCCCCAGGCAAGTGAGTGAGACTCTGTCTCAAAAAAAAAAAAAAAAAAAATAGAAGAGTTAGCTGGGCATGGTGGGGCAAGGCCTATAGTTCCAGCTACTCAGGAGGCTGGGGCAGGAGGATCTCTTGAGCCCAGGAGTTCGAGGCTGCAGTGAGCTATGATAATGCCATTGCACTTTAGCCCAGGCAACAGAGGGAGACCATCTCAAAAAAAAAAAAAAAAAAGGAAATGGCAGAACCCGAATAGTGCAAGGCACTGATTGGATTGGAGACAGGAAAGGATGGAATCTCTCAGTCCACTATTTACACTTTTATACTTGTTTTGCCCAGTGATCCTCAGGACTCCAGGGGTCAGTGATTTATCCAAAGTCACACAACTAATTATTAATAGTATTGAGCTAGAACTTGAACCTAGGCATTCTAACTCTTACTCCAGAAATCAAGTGAGGAGAATTAATAAAGGAAGCTATGCAACTGGGAGGGCTAGGAGAGAGAACGCAGCAGTGTTTTCAGAGGCACAGCTGCATGTGTGGGCGTGCGGGTGTGTTAAGGGAAGAATGCTCCGGAACTGTTCCCTGTCACAGTCTTAACAGGACAATGTTTGGAAATCTCCGAGCACAGACATGGGTAACAAAACTAAGTACAAAGCAGCTGGCTGGCTTTGCTGTGAGAGGTAAACCTTAGGAGAACCAGAGTAGAAACACAGCCACCTGACTTGCCTTTAACTGCAGGCTTGAGCCAACACAATTACATGTGGTACCCTCATCCTGCTCAGTTAAATCTTAGAGACTGCAGAATGGTTAGTAAGAGCAAAGACTGGAAACAGCATAATGGCCCATCAATAGGAAACTCAGTAAATAAATGATAGTACATGACTAAAACTGAAATAATAAGTTGACATTTATTGTGTCCTTACACTTTCCCCAGACGCTGTTCTAAATGACTTTCATTTATCTAATCTTACCATAACAGTATGAGATGCTAAGTGAAATTATGACCCTTATTTTACAAAAAGTGTGTAAGGTAGATCCGTATGTACCGACACAGCCTCCTTGCATTTTGAATGCTTGGCTGCAGGGCCTGGGAGGGGAGGGGAGAAGAGTTGAGGGAGTGTAGGTGACAGACAAAATCACATTTTTGTTAAATTAACATGAACTGAAATCCGAAGATGGAAAATAAATTACAAAGAGGGAACTCTTCAGGGGAGGAGTATATGGTTTGTACTTTTGTTTTTTCTTTTCAAAGCACAGGTTTCAGATTTCTGTCTAGAAAGCTTATCCACCCCTCTCCCCACCTTCTTCATCAGACAAATTTGACTCATCCTTAGGGAGTCAGCTTAAAAGTCACTTCTCCAGCAAGATCTTCCCTGACTGCTCCCGAAACCCAATTAGACTCCCTGTTAGTCTCTCTCATGGCACCCTCTCATTCATTCAAGACAGTTGATCGCAGTTTGTAATTGTGCACTTATTTCTACGTACACTGGCCTAGTGTTTGCCTGCCCTACTAGACTGTAAGCTTCAGGAGGGCAAGAACCGCATCTGTCCTGTTGGCCTCCAGATATGCATCCAGCGCCTAGAGCCTAGTACAGAGTAGGCAAGCCCTCAGTAAATGTGTGTTGAATGACTGGATCGAGGAAGACGGCCACCTTAACTCGGAGACCTCTGTCCTTTTTCTACTCCCTTTTATATATTTGTTCAGATTTAAGAATAGAGATAGCTGCAAAGCTGGAATTAGAATTTTATAAGCTTTCCCCCCAAAACACCTTTACTTCTAAAATTCGAAGTTCCTTTGAAACATTGCTCCAAAACACCTACTGCCTATGAAAGAGACGTGTTGCACAGACGCTTTGTCTAGATCCAAAAGCTCCCAAAACATTCTCAATGCCATTTTTCTAAAGACGGACAGTAAAGAAGGTCATACTGCTAATAACTGTCTAGGGTAAACATTTTTTCTTGTTTTTCTTGATTATAGACCAAATCTATAATCACTAGGATAGCTGAAGGTGAGCTCTGTAAGGAAGGTGAGAAATCTATAGGTTACATTTCCCCCATTACCAAAGCACTTTTCTTTCATATTGCTGCTTTTTTTTTTTTAAGTAAAATATGATCTGGCTCTTTGCTCAAAAAAACCATTTTCTTATCTGACATTCCTACCAACCAGTCTCACAAGTTAATCAGTCACTATTGTATGTTACTCCTGTACCTGGTACGAGTTCACCTAACACTCGGAATTATAGTTATTTGCTTCGTTGTCTCTCTGTCCCACTAGACCATGAGCTCCTTGAGGGCAGGGGCCATGTTGTATTCATTGCTCTCTTTTCAGAACATACCACACTATACAGTGCACAGTAGGTGGTGCTCAGTGTTTGCTGAATGAATGGCTTGGTCTTTTATCATCAGACAAAGTCCAATTCTTGCCAAGGAAGACCAGACAGGTTTGGTTACCTTGGCTACTTAGTTGCCTGTGAAAAAATATTCAGTATGAGAGGACTATCTCAGTTACATTGCTCTCACTCACTTTATGTGTTAATGGCAGGTCAGAACACAATGGATAAATTAAGTCCATAGATAGACCTTATTTGAGTCAGTTTCAACTTCCTCCCTTATAAAAGCTTTTGTTAAAGTTACCAATGAAGTGGGGTACAATGGCTGGCACCTGTAATCCCAGTAACTCAAGAGGCTGAGGCAGGAGGATTGAGACTAGCCAGGAGTTTGAGACCAACCTGGGCAACACAGCAAGACCCTCATCTCTTGAAAAAAAAAATAAGAAAAATTAGCCAGGCGTGGTAGTATGCTACTGTAGTCCCAGCTACTTAGAAGGCCAAGGTGGGAGGATCGCTTGAGCCCAGGAGTTCAAGGCTGCAGTGAGCTATGATCCTGCCACTTTACTCCAGTCTGCGTGATATCTCCCACATCAATTAAAAAAAAAAAAAAAAAAAAAAAGTTGCCAATGAGAAGCAGAACTGACAGATTTTAGTTCCATTTTTTATTTCCCAAGTCTGACTGTAGAGTAGACCTGAAGGGCAGAAGCAGAGGGAGAGACAGAGGGCCGGAAGGACTGCCAGCCCCCTGGGAGGGAGGAAGGGAGGGAGTTAGCTACAAATGCTAATGGATCTGTGTGACGCCCCAGCCAGAAGAGCTCTCTAGGTTTCAAAATTCCCCTCTCAGGTTCCCCACTGTCCCTCAAAATGGGGAGCACATCTCTGGGCTAAACCCATTAATAGTGAGGCCCACCTCCCAGTTTTCCAAGCTGCCTCTGGTCACTTTTCTGCCTCCTCTAAAGAGACACAAAAATCAACCTTTCAAAAAAGTTACCATCATTTGGAATGAATGTGAGAAACAAATGCTCAGATACTGCATTAGGGGACTCTGTCCTTGCCTTCATATATTTGCTGCCTGAGGCCATTCTTAATTCATCTGCTCTGCTGCCAACCTCCCAGGTCTCCCAGGTCCTCTGTGCCTTGGCCTTGTCATTGGACGGTGGACCCTTTGGGTAGCGGGGGTGAGGCACAGTCAAATCAAGGCCCGACACCAAACCTCTCAGCAGCACTTGGTGGGCAAACAAAATAATAAAACTGCAATCTGGCTCTCTTTGGTGTAAAGATTGGGTATGATCACAGAATCCCAAGCAGGGTGGGGACTCAAATGCCTCATGCTACCAAAGCAAGCAGGCTCCTCAAGCTAAAATCTCAAGACTTTTGTCTACTTTCCCTGCCCTGAGTATCAGAAGACATCAAACAAAAGACCACATTTGCTTAAAAAAATTATATTGTTGGCTGGTCCGAAGGTAGTGAGTTATCTCACTTGATTGTTCACAGTCAGTTACAGATTAAACTCCTTGGTCTACTACTGTCCCCGTTTATTACTGTACTTAACTAGTCTTACAAAAAAAAAAAATTATATTGTGAGGTCTGGAGCTGTGGTGGCTCACACTTTTACTCCTAGCACTTTGGGAGGCCAAAGCAGGAGGATCGCTTGAGGCCAGGAGTTTAAGACCAGCCTGAGCAAGAGTGAGACCCCATTTCTACAAAAAATAGAAAAATTAGCCGGGCATATGGTGGCATGCACCTGTAGTCCCAGCTACTTGGGAGGCTGAGGCAGGAGAATCGCTTGAGCCCAGGAGTTTGAGGTTGCTGTGAGCTAGGCTGACGCCATAGCACTCTAGCCTGGGTGACAGAGCAAGACTGTCTCAAAAAAAAAAAAAAAAAAAGATTTCAGTGGATAAGTGGATAGACAATGAATGAGAAGTGAGCAAGAGGAGAAACTACAAAGGTAGATTACTCACTGCCAAATACTAGTGTTGACACAAACTCTTCCATTGCAGGCACTGGAACCCAGCATGACTTTTCTGAGCTAACATTAAAATAACCAAGACTCTGAGCAACATAGCAAGACCTCGTCTCTGAAAAAATTTTTAAAAGTTAGCAGAGCATGGTGGCACATGTCTAGAGTCCCCCCAGCTACTTGGGAGCCTGAGGATCACTGGACCCAGGAATTTGAGGCTGCAGCGAGGTGTGATTGCACCTGTGAATGGCCACCGCTCTCCAGACTGGGTGACATGGCAAAAACCCATCTCTTAAAAACAAACAAACAAAAAACTTACTTTGTATCTATTGCTTGAAAAGCCTCGTTTTTTCTTGGTATGTGGGTTCTGGTGGCACTTGCGATGAAATAGGTGATCTCAAATAGTAGTTCCTTGCTGACTCATGCCAAGCTGGCCCTCCAGTCAAGGTAAGCAAGGTAGGCCACACTGGGCAATGGTATCAGTTAGGATTCTTTGGTTGCAAGCCCAGAAACCAGCTCTGGCTAATTTGAGCAAGATGGAATTTCCTGGATGCTCATGGGTTTCATAGAAAGAAAAAGAAACACACACACACACCAGCAAAATAAATGAATTTCAACTCATTTACCCTCTTTGTTCCTCTGCTCAAGATACGAATACTTGGTGAGGAGCATGCGACTGGCCCACCTTGAGTCACGAGCCTGAAATTTGGCTAAAGGAAGGCAGTTACCACAGACTATAGTCCCACCCAACCATATTGGGAAGCTGTTCAGAGGGCTGGCCAGAAAACTAATATCCAATCACGGCAAGCTATAATACAACCATCTTTGAAACAGGTGGCAAGAGGTGGTTTTATAATTCCTAAAGAATTATAGGAGAGTCACATTGCTATTCAGTGATGGATAGATAAATACTGACTCCTCTGTTAAAAATGTAAGGAGCGCTCTGAGGCAAGTCCTTCAAGCTACCATTCAACACTTTCAAGTTATGCTTGTTGGTAAGTTTGGTTGGTATGTCCTTTGACTCATGCATCTGTCCCCAGAGAGTGCCCTTGGGGAAGCAGTCCTTCCAGATCTAATAATTTCTGAGCAGAGTGTGGCCCATTCACTATGGACACTAGCAAGCATGGCTCCTGGATGGATACAGTTGGCTGCTGAGAGCACTCAGATCAGGCAGAGCCTGAACATCCAGGCAGCCTACGACATGCTCCTTGGCAAGAGGAATACAGCGTTCCTACTGAAGAATCGACCTAAATTCAGGAAAGAGTCTATTGATGTCGGCAAATGCTTGAATCTGCAGCTAGCAGGCTCAACACTGGGTGAGTGGGGGGCGGGTTTCTTTCTTCTCCAGTTTTACCGAGTCGGCTTGAGAGCTCCAAGAGTCAATGCTGAGACTAGTTCCTCAGGATGTGCTGAAGTTGTGTCATGACACTCCGCTTAACTACTATTTCTGCCCAGATCCGTTTCTAGAACTAGTCAACACAAAGGGACAATCGCATGTCAGACAAGATCTGACCCAGATCCTTGTGAAACTTCGTCCACAGGATACCAGTGCTGCCGGAAGAACGGTAAAGTCCTTGTGTCCAGTAAGAGAGGTCCCGGAGAGATAGGAAGCAGTGTGGGGAGCAGAATGAGGCCACAGAAACAGGACCCATTTTCCAAACACAGGGCAGAAACTGACTGATTGGTTTCAGATACCATCTTCCAATCCCACAGCTGCCGCAGAGCTCCGGTTCACAAATCTGAAAGGACCATGCCTGCTCAAAGCTCTTCCTTGGCTCCCTTACCTTCATGACATAAAATCTAAAACCTCTTTCTCCAGCCTCCTCTCCCAAGGTCTCCAATCCTACTTTATACTTGAGCTATGCCGAGCCTAATTCAGTTTCCAGACCAAGACCCAGCCTGCACGGAGGCGTGCAGCTGTATGCCCTCCTGCCTCTGTGAGGAACTCCTCCCCTCCTCGTCTGCAGAGCGCACTTGTGTCCCTTCTCAGAGCCTCGGCCCAGCTCTAACTGCCTGTGCAAAGCCCCCCTCTGCTCTTCCTGGCCGCCGTGCTCTATGCACCTGTCTGCACTTAAGCAATCATCTCACCATCTTGCCGTGCTCTGCACACTGGTGGGCTTGTTTTCCCACTGGCTGTGCAGTCCTCGAGGGCAGGCACTGAGTCCTGTCCTCCTCCATAGCCAGCTCTGCATCACAGGCGCCTAGCATAAGGCTTATCTCCTGGTGGGAGCTCGAACATTTGTTGAATGAATGAACTCCATTTGCATTTTATCTCTGGCTCTGTCTAAACCAAAGAAATCACACTTGTCTTCTCAGAAGAGGGAACATAGTCAAATACCAGGAACTGCAGTTCCTGGTAAGACCTTGCAGAAAATGACATTACCAACCGCAGCAACTGGAAACGCAGCAGAATGAGTGCCAGAAAGAGTCAGATGGGCCAGGACTTGAACAGTTAGGGTTCAAGCAGCCTGGGGCGTGGGGTGCGGAGGGGAGGTTCACAGTGGTCTAGAGCTTAAGAAGCTTAAGAGGCCGGGCGCCGTGGCTCACGCCTGTAATCCTAGCACTCTGGGAGACTGAGGCGGGCAGATTGTTTGAGCTCAGGAGTTCGAAATCTGAGCAAGAGTGAGACGGGGTCTACTAAAAATAGAAAAAAATTAATTGGACAACTAAAAATATATAGAAAAAATTAGCTGGGCATGGTGGCGCATGCCTGTAGTCCCAGCTACTCGGGAGGCTGAGGCAGGAGGATCGCTTGAGCCCAGAAGTTTGAGGTTGCTGTGAGCTAGGCTGATGCCACGGCACTCACTCTAGCCCGGGCAACAAAGTGAGACTCTGTCTCAAAAAAAAAAAAAAAAAAAAGAAAAAAAAAAGAATGCTGGAAATTGTAATCCTTTAGCTGAATCCATTGTTGCAAGAATAAAATTGAAGCTCTCTTAGTAAGGAAAGGGAGAAAATTGTTGTTAGATATGTAGTGTGCGCCGCAGTAACCCTCTAGATGAAGATACTATGACTTTCTGTTTTACTAAGGAACAAACTAAAGCTTAGAGAGATATCATTTAGCTTTTAATTGATAGAATCAGGATTTGAATGCAGATTTACCTAACTCCAAAATCCGTCCTTTCAGATCATTCGTTACGTATGTCTCAACTGCTCCCTAGTCTACTGAAATCATAGGTTTTGAAGAATAACAATTATTTGATAGAAATAATGGAGTAATT
>CAUYSK010119236.1:0-13153 GCA_963575035.1 Avahi laniger
GTGTCCTTTAGTTGTAGATTCGCCCCCCCATCCCCCTAATCCCTGGAGAGTATTTCTGCCATGTGATCACCCTAGTGTTGATCAGTTAGTACCAATTTGATGGCGAGTACAAACGGATCCCGTTCTTCTGCTCTTGAGGTGCCTCACTTTGGATGATGGGCCTAAGTTTAGTCCAGGAAAGTGTAAGAGGTACTAGATCATTGTCATTTCTTATGATTGAGTAATATTCCATTGTAAACATATACCAAATTTTAGTAATCCAAATGCCCTTAACAACCCTATAATCTATGCATTGCAATTCCCATTTAAAGATGAATGGATTGAAAAAGGGAAAGGTTAAGTAATTTGATAATTTCATATAGTTGGTAATTGGTAGAAATGGAATTTAATCGTGGCAATCTGCCTTTGGAGTCTCTGTCCTTAGTTACCATATTAATTGCTTCTGGAAAGCAATATATATATTTTTTATACATAGGGCTACTAGGGCTACCGTAACAATTACCACAAATTATGTCGCTTCAACAACAGAAAGTTATTCTTTCACAGTTACGGTGGCTAGAAGTCCAAGATCAATGTGTTGGCAGGGGCATGCTCCTCTGGCAGCTTTACAGAAGAATCCTTCCTTGCACCTTCTTAGCTTCTGGTGGTTGCTGGTGGTCCCTGACATTCCTTGGCTTATAGCCCCATCACTCCAATTTCTGCCTTCATCTTCACATGGCCATATTCTCTCTGTATGTATCTTTCTGTGTCTTCTCCTTGTGTTATAAGGACACCAGTTGTTGTTGGAATTAGGGCCCATTCTAATCCAGTATGACT
Organism: Avahi laniger; assembly: GCA_963575035.1. Lineage (NCBI taxonomy): Eukaryota > Metazoa > Chordata > Mammalia > Primates > Indriidae > Avahi > Avahi laniger. The sequence continues at coordinate 817 of CAUYSK010119236.1, forward strand.
TCATGTTAACTTGATTACATCTGCAAAGATCCTATATTCAAATAAGGTCACATTCACTGGTACCAGGGGTTAGGACTTAGACATGTCTTTTTAGGGGACACCATTCAACCCACTACAAGAGATTAACTTTCTGTTAACCTTAGGGAAGAATGCTTATCATGAAAGCCTCGTTATGATGAGCCTAACTTGAATTTAAATTCTTTAATCATGCTCATGTCAAACCATTTTAGAGGCAATTAACATGGCTTCTGAATTTCTCACCCTAAGTTATTTTTGTGATGCTGTAATAGCAGACTAAAGGCCAGCTTGGAAGCGGCATAAAGCAGACAATCATACATTTCCTTCTGTCGCTTCGGCGCCAGGAGGCTTCTTTGCAGGGAAGGCAAAGTTCATTGAATATTGGCATTGCCACCTTAAAGTCTCAAGAGTATTTTTCTCAAATTTTTTCCATGAGTCGAGTTGTTTTTCTGATATCTCCCTTTAAACCGCTGGCAGATAAAGCACCATCACTGCCTCTGGCATATCCACAACTCATAGTAAAAAGCCTCATCAGAAAGCTGCTGCTGTGTGAACTTGAAGGAAAAAGACCTTTTTTCCCAATAATAATCTGTTGATAGATAAGTATACTCCTGGCTCCTAATTGATGTCAGATTGAGGTTAGCAATGAGATAAGAAAGAAAAAAAAAAGGATTTGTAAGTGGCGCCATATCATTCTTGAAATAAATTCTGTTTGATAATAGAAGTTGGCCTTGAAATTAGCAAGATGGGGCAGCCCACACAGCCATAGTGGGAGGAAGGCTGGAGAAGTAGGGTGGTGGGAAAGAAGTGGGAGCCTGGCTCTCATGCAAGGGCCTGGAACGGCTCCTAGGAAGCAGGATCTGTAAAGGCCGTAAGGGAGCATTCCTAGGTAAAGGCCACACGTATTACACATTGCTTCTTATGCCTCTGTTTTAAAAGAATGATTGACAGAGCAAAAGAAATGGCATTTTCCTTGTATAAGAGGCCGCTGACAACATTAGAAATGTGAAAAGGAAATTTAACAATATGGATATTGGGTTTCTGAATTTTATGAAGTCTGAGTTTTTGCTGTGAAAAAGAAATGTGAGGAATTTGGCAATTATTGCTTATTTTTGAACATTTAGGTCAATGTGGTGGATTACATTTTCCAAAGTCATGGCAATAGAGTTTGTGGAATGAAAGATATTTTTGCAGAAATCTCGGAAAAATACAATATGATGTGGTCAAATATTTTCTTCCTCTTTGTGTAAATAATATTAATAGTTATTTCGACTGGTTAAGACACTCATCCCTTATTTCTGTGTATTGATTTATCTTGACTTTTCATTGCCTCTGGTTTTCAGTTATCATTTCATGGTCTTGGAAATTTGATCTTTAAAACTTTCTTATTTGCTATCAGAAGCATTTTTTCTTCAGGTTTACAAAGGCTAGTTACGTAAAAATGAATCAACGCCTACAGAATTCCAGTGGAAGCTACATGAAAAAAGATTGACCAGTGGTACATAGGAAGCTTTTCAGCTTTTTGCACATGTTGCTAGCCTGCCTGTTCACCCAGAATGGAAAAGTAAGTTTCTTTTCAAGAAAGTGTAGAATGAGAAAAGAAAAGGTTGGGCCTCTAGAGGCAGATGCTGGTTCAAATCCAGAACCCACACGTACCAGCAATAAAAGTTATTTAACTTTTCTGTGCTTCTTATGCATCATCTTTAATTAAGAACAATAATTATAATCATAATAGAGGTTAATATAATAATTAAATAAGTAATGTTCTTAAAGTGCTTAGAAAAAGTTGTGACAAAGGCAACACACAGGAAATATTAGATATTATTATTCAGAGTATTTTCCAACTGAAAAGTTCACCTGAAGCTAGAGAGAACAAAGAATTTTGGGATTTAGAAAGTTAAGACAAAAACGGAGGCAAACAATGCCCACATAACATTGGATGAAATAGCACCTGAGTTATTGTAGGAGAATGAGAATGTCACGGGTGTGTAGTTGGGTTATATAGAAATAAGTACAGAGTTACTTAATGGGAACTACACTTCTTTCCAGACTCTAAATAGTGAAGTGACCTTTCCTGTCAAAAGTGGTTTCAAACAGATCCTTCCTTCCTTCCCTCACCCCAATATAATCTGGATGTGGGCGCCATCAAATTTCTTCAAAATGCCAAAAGATGGAGGGCAGTGAGCTGGCATTCTCTCTTTGCACACTGAAGTCTCGCCTCTGTTACTTTTGATACATCAAATTCCATGGCATAGTTCTTTAAAATTGTTTGTAATGAGATTCACATTAGAAGGTGTGGATGAATTTCCAAGAAATCATTTAAAAATCTTAGGTTAAAGACACATTTTGGCTATTGTGAGTTAACCAGTTGAGTCTGACATGTCAACAGGAGATGACTGTATTTTCTCACAATTTCTATCTGATCTCCCAGCACCAACAAAAAATCAGATCTCAAGCAGATGCCAATGTTTTTTGGTCCTTTTCGTTGTTAATAAAGTCTTGTGTTCAAGTATTAAAAGTCCAGTCCAATCAGTGCTATAATTTCAGTCTCTTACCCGATCAAGGCTCCTCCCACAGCTCAGGCTGTCCTGCGCTAGAAAACCTGCGCTGAGACAGGAGAGTGGTTGGCCTCTTACTCTCCTTACTCTAACCCTCCTATATTTGCTCGGGTGGCTTCTGGATCATCCCAGGTTTTCAAGGGTGAAAGGATAATGGTGAACAGAACAGGTGCTAAAAGGATAGAAAGGACCTACTTCACTGGTACTACTTTAATCTGAAAATCGTAGCTCTCTGGAAGACCGGTACCTAAATATCAGCGCTCTCTCTTCAAAGTTCTTCAAATATCTCCCACATTCCTTCTCTCCAGTTGCTCCCTTTTTGCAAATGTCGCGCACAGCCTATTGCTCTTGGGAGCATGCCTCAAGAGCAATGGCTCAAGGTCTTGGCTCAAGCTTGCTTACATTACTCAACATCCCCTTAATCTGAGGGAAAACTTGCATCTTTTTCCACCAAACCCTGGAAAGAAAAGCCATCCCCTATGGAATGCTCTCTCTTTGTTCTGCTTTGCAGCTACCACCAGACAGCCTCTAGCTAATTTTTTATAGTGAGAGTCAGGAATGAGTTTCTATACATTCAAGCCCATTGGACAATTCCCTTGAAGTTCTATTCACTTGGCTTAAGTTGAAGAAGAGTACATTCTCCCTCCAAGAAATGGGAGAGGAAAAACACAGCACTCCTGAATTTTCCTGTAGGAAACCCTTATTCTTCAGTTCTCACCCATTAATTTACTAGCCTTCTCTTATATATACACTGGAAGTGGTGATAGGTTAGATGTTATGGAACCAATTTAGGCCACCTTCCAGAAAGTTCTGCATAGATGGTTTAGCACCTCTTTAGAATGTGTGGACACTTAACACCCATTGTGCTCTGCTTTGGAGCCCCAGCCAGACATCTAAAACAGCAGAAAAATCTCACTTACTTTCCTGTTACAGTTATATAAAGGCAGCTGAACTGGGTAGATCCCTCCAATTAGGGCCAAGACTGACTCTCTTAGAAGAAGAATGAACAGAAAGCTGACCAAATTTGAACTAGGTGTTTATGTATTGCATTTAGTCGTGATAACTTTCTTTTACCCAATCCGTAAGGATTTACTGTCTACATATATTTGGCAAATACCAGGAGTTATTCTGGAGAAGTTAATTAAGTAGAAGAGACAATTCTTGCTCTTGAAGAGGGATTACTTCAAAGACCCTTTACTCTAATGCAGTGTTTTGAAAATTTATGAATGTCATTAGGAAGAGAGTAAAAGTACAGCCTTTGGTGTTTGAAAACATATTCTGAAGTAGTGAATAGCTGTGGTCTTCATACTAGATGGGTTATATATAACCTGGGACAACATGAAGTCTTCACCAGGAGTATGCAAAAAGTAATATTTTCAAGGAATCAATTTTTAGATCCTCAACTCTCTCATGTACACACATAAGCAAAATTGATCTGCCCAAGAAGAAAACAGATAGTTGAATTTTGCTCCTTTTCCTAACTTTTCTTTCCAATTTTTCTTCCCCAGCTTAGATCTTATTTCTTACTTCCTAGATTTTACCATCTTCCATTATTCTAAGAGGTAAAACCCTCAGAATAGCAAAACATAGTTGGCAACCACTGAATTGGAAAATAATTATCATTTATTTCCCAGTTATCAGAGTCATTCACTTTTTCAAATCAAAAGCAGTATTTTGAAAATCATTACTGTCTGCATACAACAAAAGTCACAGGAGCACACAATTGAGTTGTCAGCTGATAAGTCATTCAATAGTTTCTAATGACAGATTTTATGTATATGATTAAAAAGGAATTTAAAGAATTGAAAGATATTGCTATAACTCCTTTAATTCTCACCTCTCTATTTGTGTGAACAAGATCTCTCAAAAGTTATACTTATCAAAAGAAAAATAGGATAGAATTGATAGTGAATGCTATCTTATTCTAACAGGCAACATGATTTATTCTCAGAAATATGAACTAGGTATGAAAATTCCATCCACGAACATATATACCTTTTTATAAAATTTTTTCAATGTTTAATAAATATTAACATTAACATTTTATATATCATATTTATGTATTTATTACATGTATTTATATTTGTATACAGTACATTACATATCTGTACAGGCCCAAAATGTCATTGTGGCATGAGCTACAAAAGCAAAAATATACATAAGTGGCAAATTAGTTAAATAAATCATGGTATAATTATACACAAAATAATATGCAGCTATAAAAAAAAGTAAGAAAGCTGTCTACCTAATGACTGATATGAAATGATATCCAAGATATATTGCTGTGTCGTGCCAAATAATGCCCCTTTCCCTCATCCTAATCCTCAGAACTTGTGTTACCTTATATGACAAAAGGACTTTGCAAATGTGATTAAATTAAGGCTCTTGAAATGGAGAGATTATCCTGGATTATCCAAGTGGGCCCTAAATGTAATCTCAAATTGTCTTTACAGAAGGAGCTGGAGGGAGAGTCAGTGACAGAAGGGAAGAAGGCAATGTGAAAACTGAAACAGAAACTGGAGAGGTGTACCTACTAGCCGAGAAATGACAAAGCAGCCTCTAGAATCTGGAAGAGGACATGCATAGAAAATACATAAATTCTTTCTTAGAACCACAACAAAGAACCAGCTCTGCAATTTATAGGCTAAAGAGCCTGTAAATCTGTTTTGGCTTCTGGCCTCCAGAACTGTAAAGTAATAAAATTATGTTGTTTAAGTCACTAAATTTATGATAATTTGTTACGAGAATAGTAGGAAACTAATAACTATTGTTTAAAAAAAAGTAAGTAAGGTTTATATAGTTTGTTTTCTTTTATGAAAGAACAGGTAAGGGCAAAAGAGTATGCATTTATGTTTGCTTGAATATGCCTAAAAAGCACTAGAATTATATATATATATATATAAAAACTAATAAAAGTGATTACCTATAGGAGAAAGAACCAGAAACAAGATTTTTCAATGTTTGCCTTGGTATATCATTTTGATTTTGGAATCAAGTTAAGGTAAGCCTATTAAAAATAAAACAAAATATAAATAAACACATAAAATTTCAAGAGGAAAAAAGCAGATGTATTTTGTTTCATGTTGGAAGTTGTAAGTTCCTAGGAATTTTAGGATTTAAAAATCCTTTTACCTCTCAAAAATTCTTGGCCTTCTCATAAGGTAGGAAATAATTTTGATTTGAGACTCACAGCTGAGCAATGAAAGCAAAAACAGAAAAAAGAGAGAAATAAGACTCCAGTGCTTAGCTCCAGTAGAATCAGTCTAATGACAAGAACACAAGTGGGTGATTTTTATGTAGACTGAATGAATAAATGAATGAAGAGATTTTAACTTTATTTTTTATCATTGGAATTGGGATGGTTATTATTTACTTTGCAAGATCTATATTGAAAATTTTAACTGGACTATGTAAATTGTAACTTCAGCCTTTCCCCGAAATTTAACAAATTTTTAGATCCTTTGTAGGAAATAAAGCTGGAAATTAGGGATCTAAAATTTTATTTTTTAAAAAAATCTTTCTTCTGTGGTTTGACATAAACATATAATAAATGACTGGAGAATGGTGAATTCTGGTTAATAGTGTATTCTGTTAAATCAAATTCCACTACCAATTTTAAAACATAGATGTCAATAAAATGCAATCAAAATATTTTGGGATATAGCCCAGAAAAAGAAGATCACTTTTTGATCACGGTGTGTATGTGGGTGTGTGTGCACTCAGACTTCAGCTCTGCTTCACAATCCAGAAAGCAATCACAGCTGCAAAGTCTGGGGATGCTCATGAGGAACATCGGTTTTTTGAGTGCAGCCCCACGGATATAGTGGGGAGATGGCTCTCTTGCAATGGAAAGAACATTGTACCTGAAATCAGAAGATTCAGTAGGATTGGTTCTGCCACCTGCTGTGAATCCCTGTTTATATTACTGGAACCCTATTTCTCATTTTCCTCTGTATAACACTTTGTGTTGTGGACCCATTCTATATCAATAGCATGAGCTCTAAAGGTACACAGTCCTGGATTTAATTTCATCCCCATCACTTACTGGTTATATAAATAACATTGCCTAAAGCTCTATGAACACAGTTTTACAAACTTTATAATGGGTGATAAGCACAACACCTTATCAGCACTGCTGGAAGACTAAAATATGGTATTATAACACACATACTACATAGTCAGTACTTACAGTAAGCTATAATTTTACATCTCTATATTGGAATAGTGTATGAATTAAATTAGTACCTAGAATGGGAAGCAAGACAGTTGACTAGACATATCAATTGCCATATCATCTCAGAAAGAAGGAAAAGTTTTAGATTAAAAAAAAAATAGATCAGGTGTAATTCTAAGAGAAAAGTGCCAGAACCTACCAGAGATTCCACAGGAAGATGTTGTGAAGCAGAACAAGAAAGAGCAAGATCTTGGCCGAGATAAACTCCCAAGGAATTTTGTAGCCTCATAGAAAGGGTGGGTGGGGGTGTTTGTTTTCCCTCTCCTCACACCTCTGGCAGATTGCAGGCTTCCAAACTGTTGGAGAGCTTCTCCACCCTCATAAGTTCAAAAGCCGCTGCTGCCAGTGGGAGCTTCTTGAGACCAGGGTACTAGGCTGCCAGCCACTTTGGGTTTGCTTGCTTCCCTTACCACAGACTTGAGCAGTGGTGGTAGATGCCATACTGCTTTTCAACTCATTTTGTGCCTTTGTCCTCCCCAGGGAGCTTCAAGCCTTCAGTTTTCTTGTCACTGGTCCCCACTCAAACATTTCCCAACACCTGCCCAGACTGTAGTAGCCATAGGGGTTTGTGGGTCCCAGGGGAACTGTGTGATCCTAGAGCTTGGACATTCAGGGTGGGCTGCCTTCAGGGACAAGGAGAGTACAGCATGCCGGGGAGCTCCTTGGGACAAAGAGACCAGAGTGCCAGCTCTCCACCACTCAGACTTTTCTCCTCCTTCCTCTTTCTCCCACCCACAGTTACCAACACAGCCATAGCAGTTCCCACACGAGTCACGATGGGTACCCCAAAAGACAACTGAGCCAGGGCTCTCAGAAGCAGCTGCTTCCCTTCTGTTGATGCACTCACCACACTATGGCTTACGCAGAGAGTGTGGCTCATCCCTTTCTTCTTAAAGACCTGCAGTGGACCAAGAGGTGCTTGGACTCTGGGGCTCCCAGCCCGCCAGCCCTCAACTGTGCTACTTGCCTGGTTGCTCCAGCAGAGCAGGGCATACCTTGAAGTGGAGGGACATTAAACCTGTTTGAGCACTCCACAAACAACTTGGGACTCATAAGGGATTGAACTTGGAGGACCAAGGAATAGTTCTGCAGGCCAAATCCTATAACCCCAGGACTCTATCACGTTGCTTGGGGCCACAGAGCAGAGATTTGTGAACTAATCTTGGGAGGTGAGGGATGCCATGTGGGAAGAACTAAAAGGAGAGTGTGGTGTGAGTCTGAGCCACAGCACACTCATGGAGCACCCCTCCTACCACAGGAAATCTATGCTTTTGGTCTGGTGTGGGATCCTGGGCCAGGAAGCTTCCAGCACATGGTGCCACTGCCATGGTGAACTTAGCTAGTTTGGGCTGCTGTTCTCAGCTAGGTTCCGTAAAAAGATCCATGGGGCAAGGAAGAAAGAGAAGAGAGAAATGTACTCCTATCTGCCAGTCTTAAATGGGACTCAGAACAAATAGACCTAACAGATACTTACAGCACATTGTGCCTGAAAATTGCAGAATATACATTCTTCTCATCAGTACATGGAATGTTTTCCAAGATAGATCATATGTTAGGCCACAAAACAAGTCTCAGCAAATTTAGAAAAATCCAAATAATAACATTTATCTTCTCAGACCACAGTGAAAAAAAACTAGAAATCAGTTCCAAGAGGAACTCTCAAAACTACACAAATGCATGGAAATTAAACAACCTGCTAATGAATGATCCTTGGGTTAGTCACAAAATCAAGCTGGAAATAAAAAACTTTTTCTAACTGAATGACAAAGACGACACAAGCTTTCAAAAATCTATGGGATACAGTCAAGGAGAAAGAGAAAGTTCATAGCCTTAAATGTTTACATTGGAAAAGCAGAAAAATAACAAATTAACAATCAAATGCACACCTCGACAGACTAGAAAAAGAAAAACAAGCCAAATCCAGAGCTAGCAGAAAGAAATAACAAAGCTCAGAGCAGAACTAAATGAAATTGAAAACAAAAAATAAAAAAAGTCAATGAAAATAAAAATTAGTTCTTTGAAAAGATAAAATCAATAGACCACTAGTTAGATTAAGCAGAAATAGAAGAGAAAGGATACAAATAAGCACAATCAGAAATGAAAAAGGGATCATTATAACTGATACTGTAGAAATACAAAGTGTCATCTGGGACTACTATGAAAACAACGAGGGACACCAACGAGAAAACCTAGAGGAAATAGATAAATTTCTGGAAACAAAAAACCCCCAAGCATGAATAAGGAAGAGATAGAAATCCCAAACAAACCAATAATGAGCAGGGAGATTGAAAAAGTAATAAAAAATCTGCCAACAAAATTAAGCCCCAGACCAAATGGATTTACAGCCAAATTCTACCAGACCTACAAAGGAAAATCAGCACCCATTCCACTGATGCTGTTCAATAACATAGAGAAAGAGAGAATGCTCTCCCCTCTAACTCATTCTATGAAGTCAGGAAATACCAAATATCAAAGCCAGGAAAAGACACAACAAAAAAACAAAACTACGGACCAAATTCCTTAGGATCATATATGCAAAATTCCCCAAGAAAATATTAGCAAATTGAATTCAACTTGGTATCTAAAAGATAATCCACCATGATCAGGTAGATTTCATCCCAGGCATGAAAGGACTGTTCAACATATGCAAGTCAATACATGTGATTCATGATTCACCACATAAACAGAAGTAAAAACAAAGATTATATCATTCATAATTATCAATAGATGCACAAAAAGCATTTGATAAAATCCAGCACCCCTTCATGAAAAAAATCCTCAACAAATTAGGCATAGAAGGAAAATACCTGGAAATAATTAAAGCTATATATGACAAACCCACAGCAAATGTCATATTGAATGGGGAAAAGTTGAAAGCATTCCCCCTAAGAACTGGAACTAGACAATGGTGCCCATTGTCACCACTTCTATTCAAGATATAATGCTACTGGAAGTTCTACTCAGAGCAATTAGGCAAAAGAAACAAATAAAGGGGATGCAAATTTGGAAAGAGAAAGTCAAATTATCTCTGTTTGCCAACAATATGATCTTGTATCTAGAAAACCCCAAAGACTCCAGAAGAGTCCTAGAATTGATAAATAAATCCAGCAAAGTCTCAGGTTACAAAATCATTGTACACAAATCAGTAGCATTTCTATATACTAATAATACTCATGCTGAGAATCAAATCAAGAGCACAATACCATTTACAATAGCCACAAAGAAAATAAAATACCTAGGGATATACTTAACTAAGGAGGTGAAAAATCTCTACAAGAAGAACTACAAAACACTCCTAAAAGAAATCAGAGATAACACATACAAATGGAAAAATATCCCATGCTCATGGATTGGAAGAATCAACACTGTTAAAATGTACAAACTGCCCAAAGTGATTTATAGATTCAACACAATTCTCCTCAAAATACCAACTCATTTTTCACAGATGCTGAAAATATAATCCTAAATTTCATATCAAATGAAAAGGGAGCACAAGTAACCAAAGCAATCTTAAACAAAAAGAATAAATCTGGAGGTATCACATTACCTGATTTTAAATTATACTACAAGACTATAGTCACTAAAACAGCATGATACTGGTATAAAGGTAGAGAAATACAGCAATGGACCAGAAGGGAAGAAGCCAGAAGTAAAATCATTTAGCTACGACCAACTGATTTCTAGCAAAACAGACAAAAACATGTACCAAGGAAAGGCACCCTGTTCAATAAATGGTGCTGGGAAAACTGGATAGCCACATGCAGAATGAACACGATCCCTATCTTTCACCATAAATGAAAACTAGCTCAAGATGGATTAAAGATTTAAGTGTAAGACCTGAAACCATAACATTCTGGGAAAAAAAAAACGCAAGGGAAAACTCTTTTAAACATTGGCCTAGGCAAAGAATGTATGACTAAGACCCAAAAAGGTAAATACAGCAGCAACAAAAATAAATAAATGGGACTTAATTAAATCAAAACCTGTACAGCAAAGGAAATAATCAACAGTGTAAGTAGACAGCCTATGTAATGGGAGAAAATATTCACAAACTATTCATCTGATAAAGGGCTAATATCCAGAATCCACAAAGGACTCAAACAAATCACTAGAAAAAATACAAATAACTCCATTAAAAAGTGGGCAAAAGACATGAACAGAATTTTTCAAAAGAACATATACGAATGCTCAACAAAAATACGAAAAATGCTCAACATCACAATATTCATGAGGGAAATGCAAATTAAAACCACAATGAGATATCATGTTACCCCTGTCAGATTGGCCATTATTTAAAAATCAAAAAAAAAAGATGTTTTTATGGATGTGGTGAAAAAAGAACACTTATCCACTGCTAATGGGACTTCAAATTTGTACAGCATCTACGGGAAATGGTACAGAGAGTCCTTAAAGAACTAAAAGTAGACCTTTCAATCTAGCAAACCAACTGTGGGTATCTACCCAAAGGAAAAGAAATCATTTTTAATATTAAGAGACACCTGCACCCTAATGTGTATCACAGCACAATTTACAATTGCAAAGATATGGAATCAACCTAAGTGCTCAACAATTTGTGAGTGGATAAAGAAAATGTGGTGTATATATATGCAGTACTATTCAGCCATGAAAGAAGAATGAAATAATGTCATTTGCAGCAACTTGAATGGAACCAGAGAACATTATGCTATGTAAAGTGTCTCAGGAAAGGAAAAAACACACCACATATTCTCACTAATAAGTGGGAGCTAAAGGATGGATACACATGGTCATAAAGTGGTATAAAGGACAATGGGAACTAAGAATGGGGGAGGATCGTAGGGGATGATGGATAAAATTTACCTGTTGGGTACAATGTACACTATTCTGATGATGGAAACACTAAGAGCCCTGACTTCAGCATAGTATAATTAATCCATGTAACAAGAACACTTGTACACTCTAAAATTTGAAATGAAAATTAGAATAAAACAAAATAATAAATTAGTACCTAGATATAAGGACTTAACACAATATCTAACATGTAACAGATACTAAAAACATAAGAGTATTCATTTATTCAAGATGTTAGAAAGTTACTGACTCTCCACTAAATACATATATTGTAGGTATTAGAACTTCCAAAGTGATAAGGTACAGTCTCTTCTTTTTTCAGTAAAGATACACAAATTGCATTGTCCCCATTTTATAGAGCAATACAATATTCACATTTATTTAACCAAAAGAAATAGTTCATGTTGTCTGACAAATACAAATGGATGATGGGTTCAGTAGAATATATTTGAAATTGGGACTATCTCATCAATGTTCTTAGACTTCTCAAATCCATTTACTATATACATTTTACAGTAATCTATTTCTTTTTTTTTTTTTTTTTTTTTTGAGACAAAGTCTTGCTCTGTTGCCCAGGCTAGAGTGCCGTGGCGTCAACCTAGCTCACAGCAACCTCAAACTCCTGGGTTCAAGCGATCCTTCTGCCTCAGCCTCCCGAGTAGCTGGGACTACAGGCATGCGCCACCATGCCCGGCTA
>CAUYSK010119238.1:0-46191 GCA_963575035.1 Avahi laniger
TTTGCTTTGTTTTGGTCTCAAGATTTCTTTTTCAATGGGGCAAATAAATAAGATTAATTATTTTTAAAAGAAAACCTTTGTTTCTTAGGCCTCAGTAGCCTGGCAATAAGAGATTAAAAACAAGTCCACAATGTCATTGTATGGGGGAAGGGCACGCCTCTAATCCTGGCTTGGGTGTGGCAAAGTCATAACATGTAACCAAAATATTTGTACCCCCATAATATCCTGAAATAAAAAGGAAAGAAAAATTCTCTGGCACTGCATGTTCCTATTTATTCTTCAGGAAATCCAGCCTCTTTCAATTTCTTCCTATATAATCTTGAGGGGTTTCTGGAAGTGTCATACCCAATGCTCCAAGAAGTGACTTGTTTCCATGGCTACTGCATGATTTTTTAGCACCTTCTTTTGCTCACTGAATGTCTTTTTTCAAAATGTCAACTATGAAACCAACACCCACTAGCGACACAACCACATCTGCAGCTGCCACAGATTCAATTGTCTGCCCCTGAGGCTGACCTTGGTGCCAATGTGTGCACCAATTATTGCCGATGACCCCGCGGAGTAGGCTAGGAATGGTACCAAATTTTCCAGCCTTTTCTCCACCAAGTAGCACAAATGTTATCTCTGGCCTGTGTTCTCAAATTTTCAATATCCCACAGTATAGGAAAAAAACTATTTTCTCTCTCTCTCTGTATTTTTCACTCTCACATTCTTTCTTTCATCCCCGGATACAGGAAAAACCAGTGGGTAAGGGGAAGGGAAAATTGCTCTAAATTATAAAAACCACATTGTTCTTAGAAACTTTCCTCCTCTCTGAAGTTCATTTGGAGTCCTTTCACTATTTGGATTCAGATATTATTTGAGCACATATCCTGTGCCAGAGGTTGTTCTAAGCAATAGAGATAAATCAAAGAAAAGGTCAAGGGGGTCCTTACCTCATGGAGCATGCCTCAGAGGAGGAGCAACAGGAAAAAGAGTAAATAAATAAAATGGATCAACATTGCTTGCGAAGCTAATAAAGTGAGTGATGTGATGGAAAGTAACAGGTGTGGCGGCTGCTTCACAGGACGGCCAGAGAAGCCTTCTTCAGCGAATATGTAAGCTGAGGCATGATGAGAGGAGCTAACCCTGCAGACAGTTGAACATTCTAGTTGGAGGCAAGAGCAAACACAAATTCTTCAGGCAAGAGAGAGCTAAATGTCTGAGGAACTGAAATGAAGCTTATTTATCATTTAATCTATATGACTTGAATCTACTTTACAATAAGTTTTTTTTCTTTGTATTTGTTTATACAGCTACATAGACCCCAGTGTCTTCTAGAAATACCTTAAACATACCTAAATCCTAAAATAAATACAGTGCAGGCTTAAGTGAAGTTCCCATTGTAGATCAAAATATTCAGAAATTTAAAAAGTCAAATAATCCCCAAAGCTAGCAAAAAATCCTAAAATCTAATATTACGTTAAGCTTTTAAAATAATTTAAAATAGAACCACAAGAAATTTCCAGGTTCTTGTCAAGCATAAAAGAAGCTTGGAAGTCACTACTTTGTAGTAACAGGTAAAATCCTGAATAAACTGAAAAACAACTTTTGTTAGAACTATAACAGAAGTTAGGTCACTGGGCAAATCGGCGCTCCAAGAATTGGAGAGACAAAGAGACAGGTGAATGCGGGCAGTCAGTGTGGACTGGATCAGACTCAGGAGTGGAAACCACATGAGAGCCACTGTCAGGCCAGGAAAACCGAAAGTGTAATTGACCAATTGTCAGAGGCTCAGTGTGAACCACCTGAGAGTTAAAAACTCCAGGGGCGCCAAGTCATGGGTCCTCCCCAGCAGCACAACACAAACTTTTGTGACTTTTACCTCCTGGAGCTCTCTGGGTTCTAACAGTGAGTATCAGAGAACAATCCCCTCACGCTTCCAATGTGGGAGCGGAAAAGGAACCATCTGGAATAAACCAGAGCATTTTGTTCTTAACAAGGTCTGCCCTCAGGGGAAACTATTTAACCAAAGCCTAAATTGCTGGTATTATCAGAGCCCAACTGACCTGAGAGAAGGGAGATACTCAACTCCAGCTGGCTTACCTTCCATGAGGAGGAAGGGAAATATCCAATTCCAGATCCTTCCAGCCATCCTGCCACAACTAAGGGGACAAAAACTGAGAAATACTTGGGGAGTTCACAGCCCAGGGTGCAGGCTCACTAAAAGCCTTAGACTGAGACCTAGTGAGAGGACTACAGAAAATTTCCCCTCCTCTCTCACCTCACCATCTCATTACTCAAAGCCTATTTACAGCAGTTCCTTTTACCCAGTATGCAGTATCCAGGAAAAAATTTGCAAGTCATATAAAAAGGTAAAACACAGTTTGAAGAGATAGAGAAAGCATTAAACCCAGACTCAGGTAGGGCAGGGTTGCTGGTATTAACAGATACAGAATTTAAAATAACTATGATAAATATGCTAAGAGCTAATATGGATAAAGGAAACAGCATGCAAGAGCAGGTGGACAATGTAAACAGAGAGATAGAAATTATAAGAAAAAGAACCAAAAAATGACAGAGATCAAAAACACTATAACAGAAACAAAGAACACCTTTGATGGCTCTGTTAGTAGACTGGGCACATCTGAAGAAGCAATCTTCTGAGATTGAGGATATCTCAATAGAAACTACCAAAACTGAAAAGCAAAGAGAAAAGAGAATGAAAACAAAAGAACAGAATATCCAAACCAAAATTTAGGTCTTTGAAAAGATCAATAAAATCCATAATTTTCTAGATAGGCTAACTAAGAAAAAAGAGAGAGAATACAAAATATTAATTTCAGAAATGAAAGAGGGGACATTGCTACAGATTTCATGGTCATTACAAGGATAATAATGGAATATCGTAATCAACTCTATGCCCACATATTTGATGACCTAGATGAAACAGACCAATTCCTTAAAAGCCAGAATCTGCCAAAACTCACATAAGAAGAAACAGACAATCTGAATAGGCCTATATCTATTAAAAATTGAATAATTAATAACATTTCAAAACAGAAAGTACCAAACCCAGATGGGTTCACTGATGTATTCTGCCAAACATTTAAGGAAGAAATTATACCATTTCAGTAAAATCTCTTTGGGAAGATAAAAGCAAATAGAATACCTCCTCATTCATTTTATGAGGCCAGCATTACACTAATACCAAACTGCACAAAGACATTACATGAAAAGAAAACTACAGTCCAATATCTCTCATGGACATAGATTCAAAAATATTATCAAATCAAATCCAACAATGTATAGAATAATTAAACACCATAACTTAAATGGATTTATCCCAGGTATGCAAGACTAATTCAACACTTAAAAATCAATTAATATAAACCATCGTATCAGCAGATTAAGGAGAAATTTCACATGGGCATACCAATAGTTGTAGAAAAAGTGTTTTATAAAATTTCACACCCACTCAAAATACAAACTCTCAGTAAACTAGGAGTAGAGAGGAACTTCCTCAACTTGATAAAGAATATCTACAAATAGCCTACAGCTAACACCATACTTAATAATGAGAAACTGAGGCTTCCTACTAAGATTAAGAACAAGACAAGGATGTCCTCTCTAAGCACTGCTTTTTGACATCATACTGGACATCCTAGTTAATGCAATAAGACAAAAAAAGAAAAAAAAGAAAGACATCTGGCCAAGCTGGACTTTATTAAAGTTAAAAATGCATGTTCTGCAAGCAAAAGACATTGTGAAGAGAATGAAAAGACAAGCCACAGACTGGGAAGAATTATTTGCAAAACATATATCTGATAAAATACTGGTATATAAAATAAACAAAGAACTCTCAAAACACAACAATAAGAAAACAAATAAGTCAATTTGAAATTGAGCCAAAGACCCTTATGGCAAGTAAGCATATGAAAAGATGCTCCACACGATATGTCATCAGGGAAATGTAATTAAGACAACATCAAGGCTGGGCACCTTGGCTCACACCTGTAATCCTCGCAATCTGGGAGGCCAAGGCAGGAGAATCACTTGAGGTCAAGAGTTTGAGACCAGCCTGAGCAAGAGAGAGACCCTATTTCTATCAAAAATAGAAAAAATTAGCCAAGCATGGTGGTGCACACCTGTAGTCCCAGCTACTAAGGAGGCTGAGGCAAGAGGATCTCTTGAGCCCAGGAGTTTGAGGCTGTGGTGCGCTGTGATGATGCCACTGCACTCTAGCCCAGGGCGACAGAGTGAGAGTCTGTCTCGAAAAATAAATAAATAAATAAATAAATAAATAAATAAATAAATAAATAAATAAATAAAAAGACAACAATGCGATAGCACCACACACCTCTGAGAATAGCCAAAATCCAGAACACTGACAACTCCAAAAGCTGGCAAGGATGTAGAGCAACAGGAACTACACAAAAACCTACACAAAGATGTTTATAGAAGCTTTATTCATAATTTCTAAAACTTGGAAACAACCAAGATGTCCTTCAGTAGGTGAATGGTTAAATAAGTTGTGGTACATCCAGACAGTGGACTATTACTCAGCACTAATTAGAAATGCACTAAATGTCAAATCATAAGAACACATGGAGGGAACTTAAATGCACTGCATATTACTAAGAAGCCAATCTGGAAAGACTGTATACTATATGATTCCAACTATAGGACTTTACAGCAAAGGCAAACCTGTGGAGACTATGAAAAGCTCAGTCGTTGCCAGAAGTCGAGGGCTGGGAGGGATGAAAAGGCAGAGCACAAGGATTTTCAGGGCAATGGAACCATTCTGTACGATACATGTCACAGTGGACTTTGGGTGATAATGATGTGTCAGCATAGGTGCATCATTTGGCTCATCATCTGTAAGAAATGTACCACTGTGGTAGGGGATGTTGATTATGAGAAAGGATATACATTTGTGAGAGTGGAAGTATTTGGGAAATCTTCATACCTTCCACTCAATTGTGCTATGAATCTAAAATGACTCTAAAAATAAAGTTTATTAATTAAAAAAATAGAACCATAAACACCTGTATTTGCTAGACATCAAACTAATTTAAGAAATCAGGGTATTACAGCAAATCTGAAAAACATTAACCTACATAAAATAAACTTGTCACAAAAACCAACACAGAATATGATTTTCTTTATATGAAATGTCCAGAATGGGTCAGTCCATGGAGACAGAAAGTAGATTAGTTGTTTCCGGGAGCTACAAACAGAGGGAAATGGGAAGTGACTGTTAATGGGTATGGGTTTATTTTGGAGTGGTTATATGTTCTAAAATTAGATAGTGGTAATGGTTGCACAATTGCTAGAAATATATTTAAAAACTATGAAATTGTACACTTTTAAAGTGTGAGTCTTACGGCATGAATGTAAATTATATCTCAATAAAGCTATTCTTTTAAAAGTTATATTAATAATAAAATACAAATAATATCTTAATAATTAAATTTTTGGGTTTTCTAATAGACAAAATCAAATGGTAATAGAGTTACAAACTTTTCAACACATAACAATATAAGGTTCAAAAGAAATCAACCTTTACTGAAGAAATTGAAGAGCAAAGGAAAATGTATGAATTATAAATATGAAACAGATTATAATTTTATTTCATAGATAATTAAAGATTAGTTAGAACAACTATGTCCAAGGTAACAAGAGAGTAGGTGCTGGTGCCAGAAGTTGAATTCAGGCCAGTTATAGCCAATGTTAAAATCTTTGTCTTGGTCTTGAAGTTTCTTTAAATGCTCTGGTATCTTAGCAAATAAATATCTTTCTCACAATAAGTCATATTTCTAGGACACAAATAAAAAATCTATAAAGTGTTAAAAATTTATCTTCTTAAAATATTTATGGTTCTAACATTTTTCCTTCAGGGGCATAAGAAAGAGAAAATGCATATTAAATATTCCAGATAATTAAAATTTCATACAATGTCCAGAAAATGATTAATCAAAATGCTTTGGAAACAAACAGAATACTAATCATTGTGACCACAAAATTTAAACTGCCATTGCAAATCACTTGTCTTTGCACATGTGGAATCAAAGCACTGCTTCATTCGTTTTGGGCATCTATCCAATGGTATCTCTTTAATATGAAAATATTCTTTGCTATAAAAACAGGTTGAATTGTTATGTAGGCCATTTATCAGTTACATGAAGGCAAATCAATCACCCTGGACAGAAAGTCCAACTTACCAAAACAGATGCCCCATCAATTGTTATTGAAAATATACATTTTATTTATTTATTCACTCTAAATATTTATTTACACTCTACTCTGTGTTAGGCACTCCTGTAAGTCTTCAGGCTATGACGGTAGACCAAAATGAGATATTCTCAGTCTAGTAGAAGAAACAAGAATGTATTAATAAATAAAAATTTGCTATACTTACGATCAATTCTATAATTGATATAATCATACAGTATAGAGAAGAGTTACCTAAATCTGTTGAGTGGGTAGTTGAGTGGGGGTGTTGAAATAAAGTTTCTCAATTAAGAAGAATTTCTTTTTTATAGTAACAATTTTTTTACAATTATTGTGACAGTATTTA
This sequence comes from Avahi laniger, assembly GCA_963575035.1. NCBI lineage: Eukaryota > Metazoa > Chordata > Mammalia > Primates > Indriidae > Avahi > Avahi laniger. The sequence continues at coordinate 6,560 of CAUYSK010119238.1, forward strand.
CAAGTGTAAATGTATTTTTTTAAAGTGTAAATACTCAAAGTAGTATAAAAAAAGTTCTGCTATGTGACAGAAAAAAGGAGGAAATAACAGGAGAATAATAATTTGACTGTAGAAAATTTTTAGCAATAGAAATGTATTAAATGCTTCACTTAAAAGCAAAAACATTAAAAATATGAATGTCAAAGTAAAGCATAAATAATATAGTAAAAGGAAAAATCAATTCAAAAAGGAAATATATAATTTCCATAATAAGGCAAGCTTTTTTTGAGTGATTATTTTTACTTTATATTAAAATATGACATACATACAGAAAAGTGCATAGGAAATAATTGAACAGTTCAATGGATTTTCAAATTGTAAACACCTATGTTCTCCTAATGCTGTATAAAGAAACGGAACATTACCAACACCCTAAAAGACACCCCCTTATCCTCCTTACCCCACCAAGGTAACCACTATCCTAAATTCTAAGAGTATGTATTTATTTTGTTAAGGCAAGCTTTTTATAGCTTCTTCAAATAAAATTGTTTGTATGTTTTAAATTAGTATTATAGAGGCAAAAAGCATGATATTCTGAGGATAATCCAAATGTTTTTGGGAAAATAATAAACTATGTAATATATTTTTTAACTTCAAAAATGAAAAGGACACATCCCAGAAATTAAGATTTTTTTATATAACTCTCTTTTTTATTTTGTTAAACACTACACAGAATAAAGCTTAGTCAATATTTATGAATGAAAATTTGTGATAATAACCCATAAAATAAATGCAATATAATATTGCATACATTAGCCATAGGATTCATATCATAAATATTGTCTATGGTTACATAACACAGTAAGTATTAAACTTTCAGACATCAATAAACATGAGGGAAAAAGCTCTGACAAAACTCTGCATGTGGCAAACCTAATTTGAATGCTAGCTTCCATATTTCTTACTTAATCTGAAGAAAATGAGAAAAACAATCTGTGTTAATACCTAACAAAAAAATTTGTCTAAAAATGTTGAATAGTTCTTCAAGACCATTTCTCAAACAGTAGGTACCAAAGTTTCCTAATCTTAATAATCAAGAAACAGGCCAAATTTTTTTTCTTTACCTGTATATATACCACATATCATTTTATAAATATGCCTAAGTGTAATCATAATATTAGACAATATTTATTGCATTCAAATATTTTAAAAACATACCTGTTTTACTTGAAAATTTAAAAATTTTATCACTATTTTTCAAATTCCATAAATGGCCATATGCTTTATATCTTAAATTTGTTGATAACTGATTATGTTGGAGATTTCTTTATATTGAAGGAGCCTTCCCTTCTTACTATAAACCCTTCTTGGTTATAGAGTATTTTTTTCCTGTGATAAATTGCTGAGTTCTTTCCATCTAATAGTTTTTTGGTTGTTTTTGTTTTTTAGATTTTTTATTACAATCTCTGTCTGAAAACTTATATTAATAGAAATTTTTTTGTTTTTTTAATAACTTATTAATTATAGCAGGGTATGACTAGCTTTGTTTATTTTCACTTCAAAACTGCCTAAAACTTAATGAGACTCATTAATCTGATAATTTGATTGTTTCTTCAATTCAAGATATATATTTTTGTATGTATTTTTTTACTTACTATATTTATTTATTTATTTATTTTTTTTGAGACGGTCTCACTCTGTTGCCTGGGCTGGAGTGCAGTTACATCATCATAGCTCAGTGTACCTTCAAATCCTGGGCTCAAGCCATCCTACTGCCTCAACCTTCTGAGTAGTTGGGATTACAGGTGCACACCACTACATCCAGCTGATTTTTCTAGTTTTTGTAGAGACAGGGTCTCACTATGTTGCTCAGGCTGGTCTTGAACTCTTGGCCTCTAGCGATCCTCTCACCTTGGCCTCCCAAAGTGCTTAAGATTATAGATATAAGCCACCATGTCTGGCCCTGCTTACTACTTCTTAAGCTTCCATCATGTTTTTTTCTTATGTAACTCCTAATTTTGTTTATTATTTTTATTATATCTATTCTCCACATGGCCAGTTGCTTGTTTTTCTATTATAACTTGTACTTTTGTGCTTCGACACACTTCTTCCCCTAGAGCTTCTATACCTCTGCAAGGGTTCACAGTTTAACTGTTCAACCATACTTCAGTTTACCTACTGAAATACTTAGTAGGAAAATCATGTTATTTTAATTCCAGAAAGCATGTGTGATTGGGGTACAATCAAGTTTCCTTAAGAGTTCTTGTTATTTGTTTGTTCAAGTGACTTTCTGTCTCCTACAGCAACTCTGTTTTGCTGGCATGAGATCTGTTTGTACTGACTGATCTTTCTCTCTGGCTGTTAGAGCTCCTGTCCAGCTTTGTTATTTTCTTTACTAGCCCTTAGCTCTGGTGGTGGGAGTAAACAAGTGGAGGCAGTCTGCTAGTTTCTGCGACACTGAGCTAGTGGTGCAGGGGCAGAAGGGCTGCCTGTCCCCTGCTGAGCAGCAGGATAACGCCTTCCTGTTCCCAGGTCTCCAGGTGAACTGTCAATCTCACGGGAGGAGGACTAGTCCAGCTCCTCCCTAGTCCCCGAGGTCACACTCATTCGGGAAACTTCCACCAATGTCACATTTCCCCCTGTGAATCTAAAAACCTCTGTGTGCCAAGTTCTTGCAAGAACCTGGAAACTGTCCTCTAGTCCCAGGAAGAAAGAGTTCTCACCAATTCTTCTATCAAGATCCCCTTCGAGCCTATCCTCCTACTGATTCGAAGGCAATTTGACTTAGAAAAGACAGATAGGTGGCCAGGAATTTGGATAACAGATGTAGAGAGCTGAATGTATTAGTTTTCTAAAGCTGCTGTAACAAACTACCACAAACTGGGTGGCTCAAACAACAGAAATGTACTGCCTCACCGTTCTGGGAGCTGTAAGTCCAAAAGCAAGGTGTTGGCAAGCTTGTTCCTTCTGAAGACTATGAGGGAAATATCTGTTCCAAGCCTCTTTCCTTGGCTTGTACATAGCCATCTTCTCCCTATTTTTTTTTTTTTTGAGACAGAGTCTTGCTCTGTCACCCTGGCCCCTGGCTAGAGTGCAGTGGCATCATCGTAGCTCACTACAACCTCAAACTCCTGGGCTCACACGATCATCTCCTGTCTGAGCCTCCAGAGCAGCTGGGACTACAGGTGCATGATACCACACCCAGCTGATTTTTCTATTTTTTGCAGAGATGGTGTCTCGTTCTTGCTCAGGCTGTTCTAGAACTCAAGTGATCCTCCCACCTCAGCACCCCAGAGTGCCAGTATTACAGGTGTGAGTCACTGTGCCCAGCCCCCTGTGTTTCTTTATGTCACCTTCCGTCTATGCTTATCTATCTCTGAATCTAGATTTCTCCTTTTCATAAGATCACCAGTTATATTGGATTAGGGCCCACCATAATGACCTCATTTTAATTTGATTGCCTCTATAAAGACCCTACCTCCAAATAAGGTCAAATTTTGAGACACTAGAGGTTAGCACTCCAACATATCTCCTTTGGGGGGACAAAATTCAATGCACAATGGGTAAAGTGTCTACTCTGAGTACTCCACTGAATATATTAAGTTTTAGATTTCTTGGTCATAGCCCCATATACCATAAAGGTAGGCAAATTGCAACACAAAATTCTGAAGGTAAATGGAATAATAAAAGGGCTGTAGCCCAAATGCCCACACAGGAAGACTTGATGAAATCATGAGAACAAGAGAACATTATGACAAACAACTCTAGAATTTTACATGTATATCTTATTGACATACTACCAGCTTAGAAAAAATTAACATTTTTAAAAAGCAATAAAAAGTGTTATTGCTACTATAAAAGTATTTCATCTATAAACCACATCTTGGTAATTTATTTGCATTTTCACTTGAGTGAAGATTAAAGCATATAATATGCCATTTTTAAATTACAAAATAATAAAGTAGAAAAAATTGGCTTAACAGCTAGTCATTGTTTGTCTAATCACTTTACTTGTCAAGTGAGACACTCTCTAGCAAAACAACTCACAGTCTGCATTCCACCTAAATGTAGTGAAAGGCAGAGAAACTACAGAGAAGAAAACTAAGTTTTAGTTTGAGGCCTTAAATGAAATGGTGAATCATTTTAAACAATGCCATTTTTCATTCCATGAACAGAAATAATTTTATAGTGTTTGTAAATATGTGTGTATGAGATAGTTAAATAGACTTTTAAAAATATTCTAAAATATGCCCCTTAAAATGATTTTTAAAGGATTTTACTTTAAAAGGAGAGAACAGACAATTATCGATTGCAAACAAAATACACAAGAATGGGCTCACAACTATTAGACTAATTGGTCTTATATCATGTATAAGCATTTGGCCTAACAGAATGGCAGACTAGCCTCTTGAAGGTTCCGCAAATATCCTGGCTTTAGGACAATGCCTGTGGGTTTGCAGTACTGTTCTCCACGATGCAGTCCATTCCCCTAATCAATTGCCAATATATGGTGATAGGTCCTTGTTACAGGCTGAATTGGGTTGCTCACAAAATTCATCTGCTGAAGCCCTAACATCCAGCACATCAGAACGTAACTGTATTTAGAGACAGGGCCTTCAAAGAAGTGATTAAGTTAAAATGAAGCCCTCAGGATGACCCCCAGTCCAGCGTGACTGGCGTCTGTATAAGAGATTAGGACAGATAGGGGGATGCCAGAGATGTGGACACAGGGAGGAATGACCATATGAAGACCTAAGGAGAAGTGGCCATCTGCATGCCACGGAGAAAGGCCTCAGGAAAAAAGCAAACTTACTGGCAACTTGATCTTGGACTTTCAACCTCCAGAACTCAGAGAAAAGAAAGGGAGGGTGAGACAGACTGAGAGGATGGAAGAAAAGATGCACCATATAAGACCAATGACCTGGTTGTCCTCCTCACTCAAACTTACTGTGAAGACATAAAACGGGTCAGAAAAAAATGGTGGGAAGCACTGCGCCTTAGCAGCCATCTCTTCAGAGTTCCCACCTTCATTTTTTTAGAACCCTCACTGTTACTAAAGGAAACGCAACTTAAACCAGGCAAGGCTTCCAGGCCAGGTTTATGAGAGGATTCTAGAGGCAGCTGATTCTTCCGTTCCACTGGCGCTCATGCACATCTTCTTCTCTTCCCCAGCCCTTTGGAAGGGTCTGGTTTTACTGCTGATGCTTGCATTGCGCTGTAGGGTCTAAGGGACAGTGTCACATCGGAAAAGACTTTTTGTTACTAAATTGTGCCTTTTCCCGCAAGGGAATACTGGAGGGTCCCTCCCTCGCGGTCCTGCTGCCTGAGCCACAAAACCGCTGACTCTCCCGGGGCGCAACCTGGTGGCTTCCTTTCCCCACCTCCCTAGCCCCCCGTCGTTGGGGCTCTGCACCAGCTCCTCACTGTGTTTTCTCAAAGGGTGAAGTGCTAAGCTCCGCCTACCGTCGTAAGTGGCCTGTCACTCTGTCCCGCTGTGCGGACGTGATTGGCGGGCAACACGGGGTCGCCTGGCCCCGCCCCCGCTCCCCTTTGCCGCGCTGTGGCTCAGGTCTCCCCTAGAGGTGGAGACTGGGACCCCGGCGGCCGCGCTCCGAGCAGGTGGAGAAGCATCCTCGTTCCTGCCGTTGGCTGTTGCTGCGGTTCCTCCAATCATGAGTCTGGGTCCCGAAAGGACCAGCATTCTTCCTTTGCTGCCAGAGCTTTAGCGAACTGTTCCCCAGAACCTAGGCACTCCAGACACTTCATCTCGTTCCCTTTTCTGCTTTCGCCGTGTGAATCACCTGCACGTCTTGTGAGTCTCCCTTCCGCTCCATGCTCAGGGAAGGGATCGCACCTCAAGGGTCCGGGCGAGAACGCCTCCGCGAACTGCGGGGAGCTGTCTCAGGTGCTGAAGCCGCCCAAGCGCTGCTCTCCACCAGCACCACGCGGGGCCAGATCGCACATTTTCATTTCTGTCTTTCTGGTTCCCCATGCCTTGGATAAGACCACTTTCAAGATCGTGAATATGTCTCTCCGCATCATGGCCCACGTGAGACACTTGCGGACATTAGTTTCGGGATTTTACTTCTGGGAAGCAGCACTGTTACTCAGGTGAGTGCACTTGTATTTAACAGTTGGAGATCTCATTAAGCCTGTTGCAACCACTTGTTATTGATATAACCGAGAAATTTGCAATTCTATATTGACTTGTTGACAGTATCCCTTAAATCGTTTTGTTTTCTATCTAAAACTATCCAGCAGCCTATCTATTGAGACCTCTAAAAACAGGTAATTTGCTCTATTTTCACTGACTTGTGAGTGTATTTTAGTAACTGGAATCTTACGTTATTTGCAGCTGAGATTACTCTAAAAAAAAATTATTTCAAAAGACTACGTTTTTCTTCTCAAACTGCTTTAAAAGTTTCCCTTTTCTAAGTGAATTATATATTCTGGGTCTTATTCTCTTTTTGCAAGCTGTGAAACATTTAATAATTACAAATGAAACATCATTTTTTAAAAGGCAGAAATACAGAACATAAACATTTACTGATACAAGAAACTCTGAACATTGTTGATATATCCAGAGAATAAGTTAAGTGAATACAAAATAAGGGCTTTGCAAGTACTATTTTCTAGTGACCTCATTCAGGCAATACACGAAGGCAAAAATAATAAATAAATTATTATTATGTGTTCTATGTCAAGAATAATCCTTTTGAAGAAAGTAAAGTTAAAACAAACCCATTAACTATAAAACTGTTCTATGGACATGTCATTTTCTTATCATGTTTCAGTCACATTTGGCAGACTTTTTTTTTTTAATTTAAGAGTATAAGAGAAACTAGACAAAGTTTCAGATAATTTAACCCCTATTCTTAATCAAACAATATAGAAAAGCAAGTACTGCTCATATAAATTTTTGAACCACCAATATAAATTTTATTTTGCTATTACTATATAATTACTATAAGATTTCCATTTTTATGGTTTACAAGCTTTTCAAGAAAACTGAAGTCAAATAATTAGAGTAACTAAGTTATGTGCACAGTGATTTCTATGGAGAGTATGTACATATTCTTTTCTGTGTTGCTGTGTCAATTTTTCATCTTTGGGCTACCTTAAAAAATACTTAATCTTGTAAAAAGTACCTTATAGAAAGTCATATTATTTTGATATGCCTGTATTTAATAGGAACTTGTGATGATTATTATATTTCTGAAATTATTGATCTTTTGCAAAAGTAAGGGGTTGAACTATTTTAAATCAAATTATTTTCAGTGAAAAAATTTTAATATGAGATAGCAAATTTTTGTGACTTTGTGATTGTCAGAAAGTTTCTGCGTGGTAATTATAACAAAGTGTGTTGAGCTTTTACGTTTATGAAAATTTCATGGAAAGGAGTACAAAGTTCGTGTTATAATAGAAATTAATGATTTTAGTATAATTTATTTCTTAATAGCTTAGATGAAAATATTCATTTTTTTCAGAGAAATAAGATTTGCTTAGTTGATAGATACTTAGATTTAGGAAGTTTAAGGTCAGTAACTGGAATATTTTGATCAATGAGGTCAAATTTGCATAGTTGCAATTCACCATATTTTTATAATATATTCCTAGATGCATAATCTTCATCACTATATTCTCTGATTTTTGTCTAGTTTTATTGCAATTCATGAAAAATATATTTAAAATTGACAATTGTGATTATAAGAATTTATCTTCATTACTATAATTTTAGTTAGAAATGAATTTTATGAATATTCCAAAAAGATAATCCCTTCAAAAAGACATACAACATATGGTTTATACCATACTCACATTCTTTACCAAGTTTTTCTCTACCCAAGAATATTCTTAGATGAGAGTAGTTCCTTACTCTATGAAAAGCTTTAATCATATGTAAAAAATTAAGAATTTTCACTTTTAGTGATGACCCTTGAAAGAGGATTTCCCATAGTGAAAAAAAAGGGAAGCTCCCTCTACTGGAACAGTTTTGTAAAATAAATGTCCTTTTGGAAACAATTCTTTATTCTCTAGATCGATTCCTGATGTATTGAACAAAAGGAAACAAATAAAAGAAAAAAATAAAGACAAAATAGTATTTAGTATTAATTCCTAAATATATGTAATTTTAACTTGAAAGAATCTTTCCAGGGTAATTTGGAGGCAAGAGAAACAACCGGAAACCACAGGCATTTATATATAATTTACTGGTACAGATCTTTTTCTCATAAGTTTCAAAGAATTTTTTAAAAAATTTATTGATACAACATACACAGAAAAATGTGCACAAATAAGTTTCCACCCAGATAAAGTTTCATAAAGGGAACACACCCAGGCGAAGAGACCACAGATGGAGAAGTAGATGAATCAATATCACAGAAGCACTCTTCCACCCTCTCCCTCCACCCTACCATTGCCCAGGCACTACCTTGCCCAAAGGTAATCACTCTCCTGACTTACAAAATAAATATGTTTTTCTTGATTTTGACATTTATAGAAATACACATTTGAGTCTGCTTTATTTTTATGAACATTATGTTTATATGATTTCTCCATATTGCTGCATGTAGTAATAGCTTATTTATTCTTATTACTATATGGCATTCCATTTTAGAAATACATCATGATTAATATATCTATTGTCCTGTTGATAAATATTGGGTATTTTTCAGGTTTTGGCTAGTACTATTATGAATGTCTTTGAACATCTTCGAACATCTTTTTGTGGATTATTCATTATGTATTTTTGCGACTGTGTAAGTTGGGTCCAAGATTTTCTCTAGGAGAAGATTTGCTGGATCAAAGAGTGGACATGAGTGTGTTCAGCTTTAGTAGATACTGCCAGTTTTCCAAAGTAGTTGTGCCAATTTACACGCCTATCAGCAATGTGTGAGAGTTGCTGTTGCTTTCTAGTATAAACTTTGATCAGTGCAATATTATAAAAATTTCTAGCATTTTCTAGCATATTATTGTGAGCTGACAGATGACATTTAGCTTTTTTATGTTGACATAATTTCTACTTTTTGGTAAATAAGCTTCATTAAGGCAAAACCAGCAAAACAAAAATATTGACTATAGAATATAATTAGAAGTATTCGTTGTCAGAATATATCAGATATAAGAAATGTAAGTTTTAAAGGGGAATTTTTAAGAGGTTAATATTTTAAGTAAATACAAATGAGAAAGCTGCATAAACAGACATAAGTAATCTGAATTTCCAAGTAGTGAAATTTTTAAAACTTTCATGCTTTGCTCAGATATTTCTGTTTTATGAAACAATTCTTCTATGGCTTCTGGATTTTAGTTCTCACACTAATAAAATAAGGAACAAAACATCAGTGTTCAGCTTTCTTTGAAATGCAGATAAGTGATGATTAGGAAGAGCTTGCAGAATAAATTCCAAAAGCAGGAAAACTGCCAAAAATATTTCATTTAAATTGATTATTTTCATACCATGCCATTTAATTTTTCACCTTTAAAGGTTGATACCAACACAGATTTGCTACTTGAATAAATTCTGGCACATGTGTCAAAACCTGTGCAAATTTCAGATGTCATGATAATCAAAAATATAATTTTGTTTGTTTGTTTGTTTACTTCAAAGCCTAAGAAAAACATTTTAGCATAGAGCTTCTTGGTTTTCCTTTTGATATGTTTTGGAGGATGTGGGAAATCCTTTTTAATGTTGGCTCTATTTTCTTTTTTTGAGACAGAGTCTCACTCTTTTGCCCAGGCTGGAGTGCCATGGTGTCAGCCTAGCTAACAGCAACCTCAAACTCCTGGGCTCAAGTGATTCTTCTGCCTCAGTCTCCTGAGTAGCTGGGACTACAGGCATGCGCCACCATGCCCAGCTAATTTTTTCTATATATTTTTAGTTGTCCAATTAATGTCTTTCTATTTTTAGTAGAGACAGGGTCTCGCTCTTGCTCAGGCTAGTCTCCAATGCCTGAGCTCAAACAATCCACCCGCCTCGGTCTCCCAGAGTGCTGAGATTACAGGTGTGAGCCACTACACCTGTCCGGCTCTATTTTCTTATGTAAGATATTGAAGAGAAATTGCACTTCTATGAATAAACTTTTACTATTATGGTGATTTATTATATACAAGTATAGTAGCAAGATTTTATATAGTTTTTTAAAAAATGTTGCTACATATATGATTCCTCCCTTTTTGTCTGAAAATAATCATAAATTGTCCCATGCATAGAAGAATCGTAGCCCAGCGCCTCAGTCAATGCTTCAAGCAGTTTGCCTTTCAGATTTAGAGCACAGGCTGGAAAAATTTTCTCTTCTATATAACTTTCATTTCCTTTAACCACACAACTATGTACTGAGGCAAGTTAATCAAAAATTATATGTTTAATGTATAATGTTAAGCAATTCAACATGATTTATTCACCAAATTCTGTGCACATATTTTTGTGCAAAGCACAATTTAGCTATGGATAAATGAACAACTACCACCTTTTCCATCATGGAACTTAAAGTCTCTAAAAGAAAATGCAAAAGGTCAAATGACAAAAGGAAAACACAAATAGCAATGTTTTAGGGAAAGTGAGATTGGAAAGCTATCAAGAAGGCTTGGTACTTGTGCTGGGCTTTGTAGGATACTTCTTCAATGGGCATAAAATGAAATATAAAGAGAATATTCTGTGCAAAAGGAATGATTCAGATATACAGTATATGCTTAGGAAATAGTGATGGTCAATTCAGTTGAAGAAATTACAGTTTATGATTTAAAACTTTATTCTATTAGCAACCACTATTGAGCTGGCTTCAGTAATAAGCCTGCAGAAATATGGAGGGATCACAGCATCCTTTCACATTGGAATATGAATGAAATTTCGAAGCAAATAATTTAATTATAACTGGATAATCATCATTACAGAATAGTCTTGTAACTTGACTCAATATATCTCAAAAATCCCTCTTCTCCACAAGTAGAGTTTACCTCAAAATAACAATTAATCATAAGGTTGGTAATAGTAACAGTTATGCAAAGAAACAAACAATGACAAAAGTACAAGAAGAAAAGGTTGATCTGCTTGTGTTAGAATTTGGAGACCATGTTTGAATTTTTTTTCAAAATTCAAATTTCAAAATATGGTCTCCTAAAAGAAATAGTAGAATCAAGTAGAGGATTTGGATTGCTGGAAGAAAAGAAAATGTTGAAGTTTGGTGTGGTTTTTTTTTAGTTTTTGTTTTACTGTTGCATAATAGATGTAGATAGTTTTGGGGTAGATATGATAATGTAATACATTCATATATTTGTAAGGATCAAATCAATGTATTTGGGATATCCATCGCCTTAAATATTTGTCATTTATTTATTAGAATTTTTTTCTACTAGCTATTTTGAAATGTACAAAAGATTATTATAAACTACAGTCACCCTACTGATCTAACACTAGGTCTTCTTTCTTCTATCAAACCCATTTGTTACCCATTAATGCATGGTGTGTTCCAAATTTGAGATGCTTGAAGAAAAGCTGTGTATCCCTGCCATCAGCTAGGAATGCAGAGATTTGCAAAGATTGAACTGCTAGAACTGTGGATTTAACAAAGGGCTATAAATGTGATCATACTGTGTGCAAAGAAAGAATGGAAAATACATTTATATACAATAAGAGTAGAACACTTAGAGAAGGACACAAAGAATTCAGAGAGCCCTCAGCTAAGCTGTGGAGGTGAAACTGATCAGAACCAAGTGATGAAGGTGCAGATTTGTCATAGTTTTACACTACTGATCTCAAGGACCCACTCTTATCAATAGCATGTATCAGCAGTCCCCAACCTTTTTAGCACCAGGGACCAGTGTCATGGAAGACTATTTTTCCATGGATGGGGAGTGGAGGAGATGGTTTTGGAATGATTCAAACACATTGCATTTATTGTGCAGTCAAACCTCTCTGCTACTAATAATCTGTATTTGCAGTCACTTCCCAGCGCTAGCATCACCACCTCAGCTGTACCTCAGATCATCAGGCATTGGATTCTCGTAAGGAGCACACAACCTAGATCCCTCGCATGTGCAGTTTACAGTAGGGTTCAGGCTCCTATGAGAATCTAATGCCCCAGCTAAAAATGATCATGCTGTTAGTCAAATAAATAATGCACATTTTCAAGGCATAATATTTGAATTTCTATATTGCATCTGTCAACAGTTCTGGGATCAGAATCGCTGATGTTTCCAATTCCCTAGATAAATTAAGAACCATTGATATTACAGAACATTCATTTTTGTCTTTTACTTTATTTACTTATGTGCATTTAATATATTAGTCCTAACAGACTCTATAAAGGGTAGTTGACAGGTAAGTTCTTTCTGCTGACAATTACTGAAAATGTAATCATGAGTAAACAACCAAAATAGTAACAAAAAATATTAATAAAAAGAAAATTTTTTTGTGGAATGGAAAGAAGTATAAATTCTTTATAAAGAAGAAGGAAATTTAAATGAACCTTGAGAAGCTGATGGAATTTGAGTACAGGAAAAGCACTGTTAGAGCAGACAGCAGTTTCCACGTGAAATGGAGGATGTGGCTAACTCCATAGGGACATTTCCACCATGAGGTCCCTAGGTTTTCTTTTCAAAAGGGCTACAGTTCATTGGAGCAGGTTGTGTTGAAATTACCAAGGAGCTACAGGCACTGGGGCAGGTGGAGGATGGTCAGTCTTGACTTCAGAAAGTCTGGGCAGTGGCCTTAGGAAATCAACTCCTTTGTCTTGCCATTTGGGGGAAACAATTCAAAAAGGTGAAGTAGTTAGTTAAAAGTTACAGGGTTCTAGTCATCAAGCCCTATTGTCCTCAGGATCCAAAACATGAGAGGGACAGAATTATAAAAACACATAGGGGTCACTGAAATTTTTTCCTAGAGCCCCGTTACACAACTATACACTTGCAATGAGATTTTGAGTCTCTCTTGCTAAAACAGTTTCAACCAGGCGTTGAATTCATGAACTGGGATGAGTCAATCAGATTTTTTTCCTTTATGGTGCTCAATCCTTCCTGAGGCTTGTCTGTATTTTCTATACTCGGGTTTCATGAGATGCTACTATAACCATCCAGGCCCCATTCAAATAAATTAGCTTGAGTCGATTTCTCTTCATTTCAATTAAAGATATCCCCTACCAAGAGAGTCATGGTACCCAATGCAAAAGCCAGACTTCTGCATAAGATATTGGCATTTTTCTAAATATACGTATATACTGCATCGTTTGTTTTACTAAACTTATCTGTGAAAAATGTGTACCAATTTTAAGTCTCCATTTTTATATTGTTAAAAGAGCATCTGGCTTGCTCAAGGCCAAACATCTATGAATGGCAGAAAAGAACAAAACTCAAGCCTCCTGGCTATCCATATGGAGCCTTAACCATGGTACCATGATGCTTTCCATTTAATTTTCTTCTGCACTCAACACAATGGCAGCTATTAACTCTATTCTAAGTAATTTTCAATGTATTCTGAAACACTTAATTAGTTTTCTTTAAAAGAAATAAGTCATTAAGAAGCTACAAATCAGTGAGTTAATTAGCTATGTTATGGCCTTTTAGCTCTTTCAGTTAAAATAAGCTGATGCCAAAACTATAAAGAAGTAAACTTTTGCCCATGAGAACAGACAGTATTCATGAATTTGTAACAATTACCATGAATTTCAAGCATAGCATTTTGAAAGTGCTTAGTAAAAATGAATGCGTTTATGACAAAAATAAATGTTTTAAATGAAACAAATTGTATAAAGATTATACTTAAGAAATTTCAAATGATTATTTAATCCTTTGTCATGTATTTCACTATTGAATGGAGTCCTCCTTCCCCACCCCATTCCCACTTATAACCCTACATTAACCCTTTACACTCAAACACACATATACACAAACAATATGTATTTGTCACTGGCAACTAGTAAGCACTGAATATAGGTACGCCTAATAAACACTAATTTATGTAAGCATTGAATAAGACACCACACAATATCAAGCCTGGTTAAAAAGGCACTCGATTTACAATTCTCCGAATCCACCATTAAATGACAATTTTCAGACATAAAATGTTGATGATTTATGTCCCTCTTTCAGATTTCTGTGTCTTGATTTTTTCCTATTTATAAATATTAGTGCTATGATCCTTTTTGGTTATTCATTAGCATCATTTGTAACTTAGGAAGAAGAATGGGAGAAGAGCAAGGTTGGATAATCTCTATTGTTAAACATATACTCAAAGCATGATTACTGGTTGGCACTGGGGGTCATATTCTGATGCTTGACTTCTTACTATATTTAGTTAATTAATTTCAAAAGTATTTATTTAGTTACTTTGGATATCTGAATTGTTTTGGGGGCTATTAAAACAAATGGAAGAGTCATGATTTTTGCTTAAATAGTAGACCCTACAAAGTAGGAAATAGACAATGATTGATTATTCCCATTAAAATGGCAATTGCTTGTAACAAGTGCTATTAATGAGAGACACAAATTTGAGACATATTTCACAGGATTTTGCAAAATAAGAGAGAATAGTTAAGGCTTCCTGAAGAAATGATGCTTAAACCTAGGTGATAAGAATAATTAATAGTTAAATTCATGAACAGAGTCCCAGTGAACATTTCAGGCAATGAGTTAAATGCTAGCAGTAGGTTGGACCAGACAAGTCAAAGGGAACATGGCGAGTTGTGGTTGAATTATGGATAAAATTAGAAGATAAGGCCAACAGGATGGATATAATATGTGAAAATAAAAAGTGAGAGTCAATAGTTATCAAAAGGTTTTCAACTTGAGACCTGAAAGAATGGACTTGCCATTAACCAGGTTTGAAAAGAATGAGGAAAGAGCAGGTCTTTGTGGGAATAGCAGGAGTCCAGTTTGGACATGTTAAGTTTCAGATATTCAAGTAGAGATGTGAAGTAGGCATTGGACCTAATAGCTTTTAGTGTGGGGAGAATTCATGACTAGAGATATAAAAGTAAAGTCATCAAGGTACTCTATACCATATTTATTATAAGATCATGAGTCTGAATGGGATGAACAAGGGATGAGGTGTATATACAGCAAGAAGAGGCATTAAATAAATCTCCCAGTGATCACAATAACAGGGAGTCTGGTTGAGCAGTAATAATCCTAGATAAAGGATCACAAAGTAATAAGGAACCAACAGAAGAGGGAGAGAAGAAGCTTCCATTTGGAGAGAAAGCAAGAATGACCGCATGAGAGTCACTGGGAAGATAAGAGGCTTAGGTGCCCAAACCAGATGGAACCTCTAGAGCAGGGCAATAGATAGTAGGCATTGTTATTTGTGATACTATGCTTATAGAAATATCATTATCACTGAAATTGGATTTAAACATTGTGCCTATGAATTACTGCAGAAAAGCCTATGGTAGACAATTAATGATGATGGCTCTGAGGCCCCCACTTTCACTACTCATTACAATTTTGGCAGGAGAAATATAACGAATTTAATAACTTGATTGTGCTATGATCAGGTGGTGACCCAAATGGTTCGAGGCTTGGCAATGCTCTGAGTTGATTGACAGAGCTGGCAGGACATGATGATTGATAACCTCCAGGAAGTGACATCAGCTTGAACACATCAGTTCTAAACACAATGTGTGTTCAGAAAGTCAGCTTCGCTTTCCTTAGCAAAGCTCTGTGGATGAAAAGAATCATTTAATCTTAGCGAGCAGGTCCGGACTTCCGGTGAAGCCACGTAGGTAAAGGAGGCGCTGGACAGGGGAAGCAGTCATACTCTAGGTTTCCAGGATGGGCAGTTGCAGAAAAAGGAGAATGTTTGAATGAAAAGAATCCGGGAACACTTCATCCTTCCTGGACACAAGTTCTTGTAATATAATATCCACATGCACAGACCACATTTATGGTAATTTCTCAATCTTGACACAAATTTTGACCTGAGCAAAAGTTACTATAGATTAATGGCATGTAAGTGAAGGCAGAATGCTTTTAACTGAGTGTGTTACTAATACAGGAAGCATGAGAATTGAAGAATATTGTTTAATCTACTGAACAGAAGTTTTTTACTGCTGAGAAAAATTCACAAAACCTGAAAGGTGATGTTTTTCCTTCAATAAAAGCAATAAGAATTGTATTTCACAGCTGAACTTTCATATTGTCTTATGCCTGAAGACCTTTTAGTTAAAAATTGCAATCAGAAATCAAGTTTGGGTAAATATAGATTTTGAAAGCCTAGTATTTCAGAGGTGGCTTTTCTTTCTAGTTTTAATACAAAATAATGCCATCCCTGATGACTAAACTGACTACAGGTGAAACCTTACAAATACTGACTATAAATCTATAATTATCTGTCTTATTATGATAATATTCACTGTATGGTATCTAAGGTTTTCTTCTTGTTGTCAAGGTACTTTTGCTTAGTATTTCCATTTTTTTTTTTTTTTTTTTTTTGAGACAGAGTCTCACTGTTGCCCCAGCTAGAGTGCTGTGGCGTCAGCCTAGCTCACAGCAATCTCAAACTCCTGGGCTCAAGAAATCAGGCGCACTACCACCGCCAGCTAATTGTTTCTATTTTTAGTAGAAATGGGGTCTCACTCTTGCTCAGGTTGGTCTTGAACTCCTGTGCTCAAGCAATCCTCCTGCCTCAGCATCCCGAGTAGCTGGGACTGCAGGCATGCACCACCACGCCCGGCTAATTTTTTTCTATATATTTTTAGTTGTCCTGCTAATTTCTTTCTATTTTTTTTTTTTTTAGTAGAGATGGGGTCTCGCTCTTGCTCAAGCTGGTCTCGAACTCCTGAGCTCAAACAATCCGCCCGCCTCGGCCTCCCAGAGTGCTAGGATTACAGGTGTGAGGCACCACACACAGCCTTAGCATTTCTATTTTATATTTTCAGGTAATAATTGTTAGAAAGACTTCTTTTTGGAAAACCTGTATTTTTTTGTTCTTATTTGTAGTTTGGTTGCCACAAAGGAAACAGATAGTGCAAGATCTCGGAGTGCTCCAATGTCACCTTCTGACTTTCTGGATAAATTAATGGGGAGGACGTCGGGGTATGATGCAAGAATCAGGCCCAATTTTAAAGGTAACTGTTCTGTTTATTATTTTATATGTGTTTTTATATGCTAAATATTTATAGTATATTTATCTTGTTCTAACAAGATAAATATTAAAATTTATTCCACTAGAAATTCTAATGCTTATATCCAATAATCTTCCAAATACTGTATTAGTCACGGATACATACTGAAAGAAGAAATCTATTCACATGTTCACAGCTATCATAATTTCCCTTCCTTGGACCAACAGTAGTTTTTCTTTCTCTAATTGTTATAATACTACTTATTTTCTTGATCATTAATTTTAGAAATATATATTTTTATTTATTAATATATATCTGTTATTTAATTCTTCTATCAGTTATCTCACTAACTGGAATGGAAACTTCTTTAAGAATTGGCAATAAGCGTTCCCATCTTTAAGTCTCTCACTCCAGGGTTCTCTGTATGTGGACAATCAACCCATTGTTAAATTTATAATACTAACTGGGGAATGGGCTAGATTACTAACTACAAGCCATTGATAATGTTGAAAACTATTCCGCCTGCCAAATGTTTTACCTGAATTTCTAGGAAAGACCATAATTGTTAATTTAAGAGTTGCACTTTTTATTCTTCTGTTTAATACAGTGATAAGCGACATATTTATACAAGTGCTATGTAACTAATTCAGAACCACAATATATCCTGTTATTTAATTTTAGGGTAAAAGATCAGAAGATTGCTTCTATCCCCCAACTTATTTAATATCTTCTTGAATGTTATTTTATTCAATAAAGAAAATAATCAAAGTTAAAGAATACACACTTTTTTCCATGGAATTCAATTAAGCAATTTTCATTCTTAAAAGTTAAAAAAATGTTGTCTGCAATGTCTGTTTTTTTTTCTTGAATTTGTCCTTATGGAAGAAAAAAAGAATTGCTTAGCAGTGGTGTAAGAATTAATTATAGAGAGGTTATAAATAACATAATTGGGTAGCAGGAGATGAAGTAAAACTTGTTGATAATTTATGAGTAGAAAATCATGAATGGCTTCATTTTCAAATGACTTTAACATTTGTATTGTGGATTACATATCTTGATTTAAGCTTTCAACCATAAATATTTTTAACTTCAAGAAGAAAACACTAAATTCAAGCTGTGCAAAAACAGTAGACTTGACAGGGGTACAATATATAAATGAAAGTGAAAAATCTCAGTATTATAAGGATCTTTTTCAAATTGAGGGAAAGCAATATTCCTGTCATTTACTCGAGAACTAATTTGGAATTGATCTTGAAATAATATGCAGTTGTCATATAAATAAACCACCGGAAACATAACCAGTAATTATGTTTATACTCTATATTCAGTGATTCAGAGCATTGCTTTATTTTCACTGAAAGTTAAAGAGGAAAATGTATTCCATTTTTAAATGTCTGTGAATATTTAAAAAGCATATAAATAGCCTCAACAGATATTTTAATAAAACCGCAGATACGGTACTAACCATGCCATAGTGGCCCATTGCCTTTCCTGTTTTCTTGAAAAGTTTCTTTTTGTTTATTATTTCAATAATTTAACAAAGGAAATTTGAAACCATTTTAAAATATAACTAATTATTGCTATTTATGTATGAGACTAGAAAAGGACTTCAAGGATGTGGTCTTACTTAAAAGAGGTACTGATTCTTTCTTAAATATCAATAAAAATGCATTCCTAAAAGCAAGCTGATAAGCAAGCCAGTTCAAAGGTGATTAGATTTTGGGAAGAGCTAGAATCCATTCTCACCCCTCAATCTCCCTAAAGAAAGAAAACAAAAGGAAGATTTTCTCTCTTTCATGGTTTTTACTGGATATCTTGTGCTCTGGATATTAGAAAAAGAAATGTATGCTGCATTTGATTACCAAAAATAATAGTATCAATTATAAAATTAATTTAATGGATTAGTTTTTAGCTAGCACCCTTGCTCTTTCATCTTTGGCCAAGTGTCAAACGTTATTGACTTCAGCAAACACTTGTAACTCTACCTCCAAATAAAGCATTTTCGACACTGTTTCATTTTATTGAATAAAACAACACAATAATCTTTTCACCATCATTTCATTATCTAGTATGGAACTATAAATAAAATAGTCTTTATATGATATTTCTTCCTTATGGCTAAGAGAAAGATATTTAGGTGTTAGCAAACTAAATCCAATACCTAATGGAAGAGGATTAGACAAAAGAAGGCGAGGGAGATGGCCCTTCTATTGTCAGGTGTGACCCGTCTCATTTCACTAACAAAGACGCTCATCAAACGTAGAGGTATGACGCGAAGAGCCTGTTCTCTTGATAATATTTCAATCAATATTTCTGTGAGGTAGCTCACACAGCTTAAAATAAAATCCCCTGCCATATTGGTTAAGTGTCTTTCTCATTTTTTTTGAAAGAAATCTTTTAAGGAATTTAGCTACATAACCAAATGAACTAATTTAGAGTGGGTATTATATATGCTTTCCCTTCCAATTGTCAAAAACAAGGAATTAATAGTATGAGAGTTCAGAGACATGAATATCAATAATATGATACTGTACTAGCCTAATTTTTTTTGAAAAACTAAATGAGCAAAATTAGCTAAATAATTTCTAAATGAAGAAAAAGAATGAAAATTATAATATTGGTAAAATATATTAAATAACTTAAATGATCAGATCCTCATTTCTTCATAGATTAAAGTGTTAATGACAAAAGAAATAAACCTAGAAAGTAATTTACTTGGATAACTCATCAGTTGATAGGAAACTTCTTATAAAATATAAAAATATATATGTTTGGCCTCTCTGGAATTTGTAAATTTTATAAAAGACAAACATAAAATCTCACTAATTATTGACATAATTAGACAATTAACAGAAAAATAAACAGAAATATTCAACCTCATTAGCAATCAACAAAGTGTAAATTATAACAATGTCATAACATTTTCACCTCTCAAATTATCAACATTTAAAAATAATAACTGTTTCAGTCTAAAATATATATAATTACAAAATTTGTTTTTCAACTACTAGTTTCAAATTTGTGATTGTTTTCACAAGTATATTTATACTGAAAGGGAATTTATCTTGCAGACCACAGGGGAAAATAACTATTAAAAAATAGAAATTGACTTTGTTAAAATGTAGCTTTGATTTTGCTCCTTTATACTGCTAACTTTTAAAAAATCTGGATTTATATATTTTTTCTTTAATGACATTTGTTTGTATTGTTTTGTGTCATTTCCCTTAAAAAAGTATACTTTTAAAAAAATCTCATCTCTGTTTAAGATTAAATACTTTAAATATGTTATTAAAATGCACCACAGAAGTATAAATAAATAATTCTCTTAAAGCAGCTTCAATTAGTACAGAGAACAGATAAGACCCTTTCTTCTATCAAATATTATTTTAGTAAATAAATATAAATAATGGCTATTTATAAAATAAATTTTAAAAGAATTAAAATAATTAGGTATCTCACTCACTATCTTTCTTTTTTACTGATCAATCTGTTTTCTTTTCCTCCAGAATAGTATTAATTTATCTTAAATATTTCTGAGAATCAGGTTTCTCCATTAAAAACACTGTGCCTTTAGGATAATTGACAGAAGTACAAAAACTACTTTAAATCTCTGTTATATATCTTATTCCTATTAAACATAATTTTTTTTAAAAAAGCTATCATAAAAAAGGCATTTAATGGTGATAAATGGGCTCAGAAATGATCTGAGAGTCAGATAAAAAGAATTTGCAAATAAAGCTCCATGTATCACTCAACTAGTTGATCATTAAACAGAAATAAATTTTTGCCCAAATCATTTCAAAAAGTTGGTATTAAGGAGGAAAAATGGTATGTATAGAAAGTTATTTCTATTTTGAAAAAATGAAAATAATAAGTATTAATAGATGCCACTATTTCTTTCTTGGAATTTGAAATCCTTTCTCTTTAGAACTCTTCCTGGTTAGGGAAAAGAACAGAAATGGAAGAGGCCCAATGAGAGAAAACACCAGGTCACCAGGCAACCACACACCATGGAGCCCATCGGGCAGCACAGTCCGATGTTGTTACAGACTCAGAGGGCCAGGCGCATTAAGCATTAGGGGAGGATTCGGTAATCCTTGCGACCAGTAGTTTCTTGAAATATATATATACACATACATATACATATATGTACACGCACTCACACATATAAACGAAACACTTAAAAACAAAAGGGTTGGTTTTAAGTTATATTTCTATCTCTGTCTCTACATACCAACAAAAACAATATATAACACATTTTCACTTTCAAGACAAGAGTAAGATTTATGTATTTTCTGAACTCTGGTTTGTCTGACTTTTGTTTAATTAATAGACTTTCTTTAAAAGCAGTTTTTGGTTTACACAACGATTGATTGGAAAGTGCACATACCCCCATCCACTCCCCACAGTTTGCTCTATTGTTGACATCTTGTATTCTTGTGATACATTTATTACAACTGATGAACCAATATTGGTATGTTATTATTAACTAAAATCCATAATTTACATGAAAATTCATCCTTTGTGTTGTACATTTTTTACAGGTTTTGACAAATGTGTAACAACTGTCCATGATTACTGTATCACGCAGAATAGTTTCACTGCCCTAAAATCCCCTGTGCTTGCGCTATGAATGTCCCTCTCTCCCTCCTCCTCTCAGCCAGCCCCAACCACGACATCATATAATTAGGATGATACAGTATGCAGACTTTTCAAATCGGCTTCTTTCAGTTAGCAATATGCTTTTAAGGTTCTTTCATGTCTTTCATGGCTTGATAGCTCATTTCTTTTTATCATGAATAGTATTCCAGGATAATTTATTACGCATTTGACATTGAATAATCCTTATACAATTATCGAGCTTCAGAACTCTAGCTCAGAAGTTTGCAGATGTTGTTTCATTGCCTACAGACATTTAATATCGTAAAGAAGTCGAATCTCATTTTGATTCATACTCCTTTATATATAGCCTATTTTTCTATCTAACCCTGGACATTTTTCTTTAGAAAGATTATTGCTTAAGCTGGCACTGTTTTGTGTTATTTCTCTAAAACAACTCTTCCTTTATTAAAAAAAAAAAATTTGGTATATTCCTCTATCATCTGCTTCTAACACACCCCCCTCATATCCTTCCGCCCTTTGCCCTTTCCCTCTACATTTATGAAGAATTTTTTAGATTTATCCTGTGAATCACTGACTTGCTATAACAGGGTGTCAATTACGCACTTTTTCAATTTTTATGGAATTATAATTCTGTAACTGCATTTTGGTTCCTTCACAATCCTCCTGATCCTAAGCATTGCCCTTGAACGTGAAGCTATGGAAGTCATGTTACCAGTTCCTAGGCAGGTGCTATTTTGCATGTTTATTTGTTTGTGAGTTTTAGTTATGCCAATAGTATAACTCATGTACCTAAACTTGGTAAAAAATTAAATTGTCTAAAAATATCAGTGACAAAAAGCAGTGGTTCCTTGGCTCAACACTCCTGATGGCACAGTCCTCTGAGGCAAATACTCAAAAAACCGAGCTCTGCAGCCCGGTCTCTAATCCTGACACTCCACACCAGGCTGCCCTATTGCGGGAACATCATTCCCGCTCATTCTGGCTCCAGCATCCCGTGCCATGTTACCTTCTCCACAGAAGGCCTTTTCTCTTGTTCAAGATTACACTCTCCCCCCAGCCATCCCAGCATGGAAGCCTATGTCGCACTGCCTGACTAAATGGCTTTAGGACTGCAAAAGAAAGAGAAGGGAAAGAAAAGAGAAAGGGGGAGAATAACCTGGATTCTGTCTTTATGCCAGAATTCACAAATATTTTTAAGGCACCTAACAAATAATTTTAAATCTCATTTTAATCATCAAATATATTTTGCATCAATTAAAAAATAACATCTTTCTTTTTGACATATGTATGTGCACTTATCTAAAGTAAAAACAAATCTCTTGATTTATTAAACTATTTTGAAATTTAATCTTTCAATCGCATTCTTTGTCTTTAAAAAGGGTAAGCCTTTAATACAACATTACATTAAAAATTCCTTAGAACCATTCTTATGAAAATTTGGGTTGTTTGTTCGCCAGCTCTAGACCTGCCTGGTGAATGATTGTTCTCTATATGAATAACAATTGTATCATCACCAATGATATTGGCAATGACAGTATCATTGCTTTGCATTGAACTTTGTTATACCACCTTCACTTCATCCCTAAACTTAAAAGCTACCTTCTATTTCTTTAAGGAATATTTAAAAGAAAACCTGCTGCTAAAAACATCTGCAACTACTGTCATTTGCTTTTCAGGCCAATGATGCCTAATGTAATCAACAATTTAAAAGCACAATTTGCCATATGGATGCTACAGCAGCTATTTGCTCTGTTGCTAAACATAGTAGTGTACTGGATGGATATAACAGCTTTTGCATTGGCACAGAGAAGTAGCAGATTGGCCAAGAACTGCTAAACAGGTGTTCTCTGTAATGGCAATAGAAGATTTACAATCTTTTCTGAGCTTTATTCTCTACAAAATTTTTGAACATACACAGCAATAGCTAGGATGGAAAGACTTCTCCAGGATTGCTGCCCCAATCTGACATAGACCAGAAGCCCAAAGTGTAGAACACAGGACCTTTAAAACATTACAGTACTGTGTTCATTTCATTCTTGGTAATTTATCTCCAAGGACTGTCACTGTCCCTGGACAGGTCCATTCTGTGCATGCGCAACACACACGCACTCCAGACTATTGTGATAAACTCCTGTTTTCTCTGTTCCTAAACTTTTGCCAGAATGAAACCATTCATAGTATCATGTGGGTTCCCACACTCCCATGATCAAGAATCTGCAATGCCTCCAAAGTTTTCATAAAGTAAATTCAAAATACCTTGGCTTCACATTGAAGACAATTCATGACTGAAACAATGATTTTCATTTCCATATTGCTTTATAGTTTAATATTTTTAAAATTTTTTAAAAATTATTCTTATTTATACATGTGCTATCTATATATCTGTCTTTCAAGTGAGTGTCTGCTATATTTTTGAAATTTGGAATTAGGATGTGGTGCCTGTATCCATTCACCCTTCTCTCTGCTGAAGAGGAGAATATATACTCAAATAAATAGTCAAATGAGAACCAAATAGCGCTTTTTATGTTCTAACATCCAGGCAGGGAACATACGTGGTAACCAGATGGAGAATAAAGTTTAGACCTGAGACCACTGTGAGCTACTTTATTCCCAGGTAAAATTTAGATTTGGAAACCAGGCTGACTTTTCAGTTTTAGGAAGAGCTTTCTGTATCTCATTGGAGGTGTGTTGTAGAGGCAGGGACTGAAGTCTGTTTCAAATAAAATGAGGCATCACAATCCCAATTATTAATAAAAGCCTAAATTAGTCACTTGTTCTTTGACCACTGTTTTTCTATGGAAGTGCTATTTTCCTTATTTCATCCTTTGGCCATACTAGTCAAGCCTTTGGTCAATAAGTGATGCCAGCACCATATTTTAGAAAAAAAACAAAACAAAAATATCGGAGGTTTCCTCCTTCTAAGACCATACCTAACACTACTCCTTTCAGAACTTTCCTGGAATATTAGGATGTGCTATTAATAATATATAGCATATGCTCCCAAGGAACACTGAAATGTACCAGAATATACATTACTAATTTCAGAACCCTGAAGTCTATGCTTAATTTTTACCTCCATTTTATTTTTCACCACTATTATCCATAATTCTATGGATAATAATTAAATTTGAAAGATGAGACCAAAAATATAACAGAGAATGTCTCACCTTTTATTCAATGCCCATAGAAAATTAAAATCAAAACAATAAATACCTTTCCCCTTGCTAAATTAAAGTTTTAAAAATCATCTCCACACTGTTTTATTTATTATTCTAGTTTCAGCCAAAGAGCTCACAATCATATGGAGCCAGCAGTCCTCTAGTAGCAGCTCCCACCAATGTGAATGTGCCTCCATCTGTATTTTATTTAAAGGTGAATCAACCCAATATTAATGCTCTTATGTTATCCCTTTGCCAAATAGAGTGAGTCAATAGAGCACAACAGAATTTATCTCAAGCCAAATAATGTTCCCCAGATTCATATTTGCTATTCCCAGCAAAAGAAAATAGAGTTTTAGTGTTGTCTGGGGAAAAAAGAGAACAACCTAGAAAATATGAAAGATGGGTTTTAGCTTTTCAAGGGTGCCAGTCAGCCTGTGTACATTTTTCAGTGTTCACTTTAGACTTACATTAAACAAAGAAAAAAATTATCTTCTGACAGCTAATTGTAACTTTACACTTCATTTATGATGGGATTTTAAAAATCATGAAGCATTGCTTTCTCCTTTCTCATGTAGTGACATATAAGATACTCCTCTTACAAATTTTAGAAATTTGTAAATATTTAGAAATAACCAATAAAAATGTAAAATGTTTATGAGTAACTAAATACAGCATCTCCAGGATTCAGAATTTTTTTGAGGTTTATTTATTTTATCCATCCTTCATATTTAAAAAAATTAACTTCTATATATTTTTGAATTTTATGTTCTAGGTATCTTTATGCTTAATAAACCTTAAACTCTTTCTAAGTACATTAGCATCTACATTGTTTTATTATCAGTGTTCACCAAATTTATAATAGGCAACTCTCTTATCAGAATCAATAGCCTTGAATTTTCAATGTTCCCAAGCCCTTACTCCTCTCTCTATATGTCTCTCCCTCTAAGAAAATTTCAGTTCATAGTTAGCCCTGTAGCATAATAGCCACAGATGTTTCCTAGTCTGGAATTCCCTAGGCCAGTAGTTTCTAAACATTCCTACACATTCCAATCATCCAGAGTATTTTTAAAAATACCTTGGTTATGTATCAACTAAATTAGAAGGTGAGAATCAGGCTTCTATATTTTTTAAGGATCCCCAGATTACTTCAATGTGTAGCACAGAATTCAGAGGCCCGTGAATACTAGACTTTATTTTTAAATAATTTTATTAATTTTTCTCTACCTTAATTTCAGCAAGATAAATAGCCATCTAGAGAATGAGTAGAAAAGCAAATAAAGATGCAAATCATGAATGTGATTACCGAATCAAGTAAATATAAATAGAAACCTCAAATAATATTTCAAACCATTCTAACTAATGAAGTAGTTTTTTTAAAAAAACTTTTGGGAAAAATAAAACATTCTATTTATTTCAGAAAGAAAAACCAGCCATTTACAAAAGGTCAAATATCAGAATGGTTTTGGACTTTTTGATGATAATACTGGAAAATAGAAGATAATAGAGAAATTTCAAAATTCAGAAGAAAAAACAATTTCCAGCATAAAATTTTCTGCCAAATCTAGCTATACATTAAGTGCGAAGGCATACAAAAGGACATTTTTAGACAAGGAAACTCTCAAAATTTCACAGCTTTATGCACCATTTGTCAAAAATTACTGAAGGATATGTTCCATTTAAAAGAAGAAATAAACCAAGAAAGAAGGTCTGATATCATGAAAGAGGATTCCACGAAAGAAAACAATGGAAGTAATTCCCAATACGATGATTGGGAGTTCATAGATACTGCTTTGCTCCAGAGCAAAAAATTCTAGATTGTAATTTGAAAGGAAGATAAAATTAATAGAATATCTGATGGGTCTGAACATATTGAAACACAATTTAGACATCAGAACTTGCAGATAAGTTAATGGCATATATGGAGAAAGCTATATGAAATAAATAAAGCAATTATCAATCTCGGGAAAATGTTCTACAGGAAAGGAAAAGTAATCATGCTTTTCATACTGTTTTATATAGCTTAGCTGGGGATGATGTTTATCTTGTCATAATGATGTAAAAAATGAATATTGATCTAACAAAAAAATGGCAATTTAACCATACTTGGGTAATGGGAGGATAGAAACAAGTTTGTGTTAGTAGGGAGAGGGGCGATGTAGGAAAGAAGGCTAATTCCTTCTCTTCTTTGTGGGCATCAGAATATATGACTCTAACGGAAACATCAAAGTAGCAATATAAATGTTTTATGTAGAGAAATTGAGGTAAATACCCAAACAATCAATTAAAGGAGTTGAAATAATTATTTCTAAAGGGAGAGAAATGGAGGAATAGAGCTAGGTGCTGCTATAATTTTTTGTAGCAAACCTTGTAGTATCAATTTACTACTAAATTATGTTCAGTTAAAAAAACAAACAAAATAAATTAGGTTTAGATAGTAGTTTTTGTGTGTGGTTTTATCTACCTTAGACGGTGTATAACTCAGAGCTATTTTAACCCTACCACATAATATTTTTGATGTTTTTATTTATATAGCTATCAGCCTAACAACAAAGTTTGTGAGAGATAATGAAAGGCTTCGAATGTCATGTATGAAGTTAGGGAAAAGAATGATTCCTAGAATCAGACCAATGGTTCCCATTCTAACTGTGCTACTCACTCGCATCGTATGTGTCCCCCTGGGCTTCGACTCCCCATTAGGTAAAGAATGGAATATCACCCACTCTCAGCATCCACCATGTGCCTGGCAACAAAGCTGCTCAACAACTTACTGATTCCTGTTCCTACTGCTCTGCTAGCTAATAATCTCCGTGTATCTTCTTCAATTTGCTGTACCAAAGTTTTAGATATTTAGTAAAGGAATGAATAAATAGACCTTATAAAAAATTCCTTGGATTTATACTGAATGCTAAATCAGGCATTAATAGGAAATTTTCAGAATGGAGGAGTGCGGATCTCTGTAAGTTCACTCCTCCTAAAAAGCAACAAAAACACTGGCAAATTGTGAAAATTAACTTTCAGAACTCTAAAAATTGAACATAGTCTTGCAACTATCTGAGGGGTGTTTATTCAAGAAAAACTAATGGATTTCCGTAAGAACAGAAGACATTTTAATTTTGCTCCACTTCCCAGCTCCACAGTAGCCTTGAAATCCACAGTCTCTAAACAACAGAAGCCGCAAAACCCCCAGAGGGCAGAACAGGTTTGGGGCTGCTCAGAAAGTCCGTCTTCAGAGCTGTGTCTGTGTGACCTGTCTGGCCGCTCCCTGGATAAACCTCACTCAAAGGGCTTTTCATCATTTGACTTAACTGAGAACTCACTTGGGGAAAAATCCCAATCCCTAGGGCATTTGTGGAAAACAATGAGAAAATTGTCTTAACATTGTAGCTGCTTACAGCTGTGATACTGGTTGGGGCGAATAAGAGCCTGAACAAAAATTTTAAAAGATCTGGGGAAATTAGACATCCTTAGGAAGCTTTGAAAAGCTCTGACATATTATTGTTATCTAGAGGTTATGTGAGTGTACGGGGCTGTGTACAAGGCCAGAAACGTCCCATGAGCCCCAATAGCTCTCCTCGGTCTACTCAGGCCCTGAGTAAGCAGGAAGTAAAGGATAAGGTAAAGTGGTAAATTGTCTGAGCACTGAGGGCATGTCCCGAAACAAGCATGAAGCCCCTTGACAAAGGCTGGGAGATTTATTGGCTCGAGGTAGTACGGAAATCTCCGACATTAGTTGACCACTAACTAAGCTCACTAGGCAGAGGTTTCAGTGCCTGTGCACTGCAGGGAAATACAAACTTCGCAGTATTAGTCCAGGTAAGTTACTAAATAATAAAGAACAATAATAAGAAAAACCAGGGACACGAGCTGTGGGTTGGAGGTGGGAGGGTCTGGTTTCCAGAGTTGCTACATTATATTATCTTTAAAAAGTATCTAATTTTCAACAAAGACTTTTGAGACATGCAAAGAAATAGAAATATATAGCTCATGCATGGGGAAAAAGATCAAGAGGAATTGTCTTTGAAGGAGCTCAGATGCTGGACTACTAAATTAGGTATTTACAGGGCCATTGGAGATATCTAGATTAAGGAAACTGAGACCCAGAGAGCTTAAATAACGGTTAGCATCAGTGTTCAAAAGGGAGACCATGAATCTTGTGATTCTCAATCCAGATTTTTTTCATGGAATTGCTATCTTCAATTTTGAGCATCTGTATGTACACATACATTTAAAAAGTCTTATTTTCACTAATAATGAGAAGCAAGGAATTATGTGAAAATATTTTAGATATGTCCCTAAACAGCCCTTATGTTTTGATCTCTTTTCCAGGCCCTCCAGTTAATGTCACATGCAACATATTCATCAACAGCTTTGGCTCTATCGCAGAGACAACCATGGTAGGCATGTTTACTTTGTAACAAGTTTCACACCGGAGTAATCTATAATCACATTAATGATAACTTTTCTGCTAATGTTATCTAATTTAAAACCCAAATTAATATAACAAGATTTTAAAAGTTAAAATTAGTGGTATAATTAAATTATAATCAACTACAGGTAATGATGTTTCATTTAGAGATAGTATATTAGAGAACAAATGTAAGTGAAAACAAAATTGATCTTTTCCAATTCAACAATCTAACATTAAGCCTCAAATTAAAAGGGAAATTTTTACCATATAAGTCATTTATTTATTTTCAATGTTCTTTAGTAGCCAGACATAAGCATGGTAGTAAATTCTTATGTGTTTAATTATTCTGTACACTTACAAATTTATTTATAATGTTATTTTAAGTATTCTACCTGATTATTTTTTCAAATGAATATAGTACCTGCCTAAACATCAAAGATTTTATAAATTATAGTACATGTTTTCATTTAACATTACTATGTAATTGTGAATATGTTACATAATCAAGTCATTAAAGCCAGAAAAACATGCAAATGGTCATTACACACCAAATTTATTGTTTTGAATTTTATAACTTTCTTTAAAGATCACGTGTTATCTCATCTTTGCCCCATAGCTTCTTTTGTGCACTTAGCTAAGATAAAATGCACAGATAGACACATGAATTACTGAATATCTGTAACATTGTTTAACAGCCAATTACTTTTTCTTCAAACTATGTATGATGGTTCTTAAATTCCATAGAATTATACTCTATTCCTATAATTAGCAAGTATAATTTGCATTACTTTTCAAAGTTAATATTAACTAAAATATGATTTAATACTTAAAGATTAGTTTCAAAACCATTATTAAACAGAGAATTATGTTCCTTTTATATATCTCAGAATCACTTGATGGTGAATTTTCTTAAAATGCTCTAATATGCAAATTATTACATGTGTGGAGGTGTGCATGGATGTAGTGTGTGTGTGTGTGTGTGTGTGTGTGTGTAGGGATCCCTCTAAACAAGAAAAGACTTTCTTCAGGTACCATTTTTTTTAATGCTGTTTTTGTAATGTGTGCAATATTTAGTCATTTAGCAGCATCTCTGTGGTTCTATTCAAACTTAATATAACTACAATAAAAGCATTAGTGGAGAAGAATTGAACATGCATTTTTGAGCATTGTATAGAATTATCTTAAATACAGTACTCTATAAGTTAACATGAATGTATGAGTGTAAAGACAGAGAAAATGCATATAATTTGTTGGTATAAGCACAATGTGTTTCTGCTGCAGTTCCATCTCTAAAGTGTCTATAATCCTGTTTTAGGCTTTTACATATTCTAGATTCTGGTTGACTATCCGGTCCTGATTTATATCCTGCATTTGTACACACAGAGTACAAATCATCCAAAGATGAAAGAACTGCTGTTGGCTTTGTTTTGCTTTCCAAACTGTATTTCTAGCCCTGGCAACTCTCTCATTTTAATTGTTTCTATACATGCTGTATAACTATAAAAACCTGTAAATATGCTTCTTTATAATTTTTTTTGCAAGATTGTTTTCACAAAATATATTCAACAGCAATAGTTGGACAGGTTTACAGGCTTATTATATTTATGGGGAGGGGGCAAGGGACTTGGAATAAAGAGAGCACATAGCCAGATTTCCTTCTCATTCAAACTTAGAGATTGTCAGTTTTCTGAAGGTGTCTGTTCTTTATGACATAATTCATCAGTCCACTACTAATATGGTTATAACACAATCTGTAAGATGACTATGCTAGCTAAACTTCTTACCTTAAATTATTTTAGACAGACTTGTTTTACAGAATATTCTATAAAAATCTTGCAGAATATTGCAAACTTACTCTCATGATAACCCTTATTCAGTTTTATTTCCCTCCTCCAGCATAGCAACCCTTCCCTTTCCTACATGTGTATCCCATTATCACATATTACGTTTGAAATAATTTTTAGCATGTATCACTCTCCTCCTCACAGTCACAAACAGCAGCAATGGACATCATTCAAGCACCTCAGAGGTTAAGTACTATAAAATTAACTATGCCCGCCTTGGTAGCTTTCTTTTTATTCTTCTAAACTCTTAAATGTGTGACAACATTATTTCCATTCAAATGACCAGATTCAATATTTGTAAAATTTTAATGGTATTAATATTAACTAGAATAACTGCAATATGGTATCTGTCTACATAGGCACAGAGAAAATTAGAACTTTTTGGTATATTTCTATCAAAAGAATCACACAATATTTTGCTCCCACTTGGTGCAGTTGATATATTTTATTCATAGTGTCCACCATGATGACCCTGCAACTAAGCTTCATTGTTTTATTGTTGTATTTGTTTAAATTCATTTTTATGTTAATATATGTGTTGATATATTTTTAAACTTATTCACATTTCTTACACTGGATGTAGTTTACTTTTGTTCTTATAATACAAATATCCTATTTCAACTAAGACAATTAAAATTGAGAAGACGGACTCTCAAATTATCTATCATCATTAATGAATATCCTTGTGTCTGAGAACTCACGTTTAAAATAAAACTAAATAATTCTACTAATTTATATATTTCAGTTTAACAAAGATCTTAACTAAGTCCTCAATGTCTTTACTGACCAAATATATGGAGCTCCCCCTGCTGGTCCAGCCTCTAACCTGCAGTATTGCTCCCCATTTTGAAATGCAGCTCTAGCTCCATTTGAGGTTATTATTTAATTCCTGAGAAAATTTCTCTACTAGATATTCTACTTTTCAGTCTACTTTTTGTAAATTAAGTTAATTCAAATTTGACATATTTTTCATCTTTTGCACCAATTTTTTAAAAATACTTGCATGCATTTTTTTCAATAGTATAAATTGAAATTTCTTTTTAGCTGTTAAACTCATCCTTGCCCAATGTTTGTTAATATAACTAATTTAATTTAGTGCCAACCACTCTTGCTTGAGTATAGTTTTATTGTCCTTAACAGATAGTCATCAAAATATTTTCTATAAATATTATGGGAATTTTAACTTTCCTATTTCCCTCATATTGAGTCATACGTTACTATATATAATGAAATTCTCTAAGGGCTTATTCAGCTCCTATAGTTCGAAGTTCATATTCTTCTTAAACAGACAATGATATTACAATTAGTGGGAACCCATTCCTAAAAAAAATTTAAAAAAAAATTATAATAGTTTATCATCATGACAGCTATTCTCTTTCGCATTGGCCGTGGTAAGAGGGGCACATCTGTCCTGCCTTTGAAACTTGTGACAAAAGGAGCTCATGATTGTTTCTGCGGAGGGAAACCTCAGATCTTCACATTAAGTGACTCCTAAGTGAAGCAAGCTCCCGCAAACCTGTAATGAGTTGTAGATAAGGCCAAGATGAAAGCAGCTGTAAGTTGGGCTTTTCATTCTCAAGCAAAATATTTTATTTGGAAATATGTATAAAAACAGAATTGGAATCTGGGACATATACACAGACCAGGCTGGTCCTCGGTATATCCAGAGAACAAAAGAAAAGATTGGGGTTTTATTGGGAAAGAGAAATGTTATGTAAAATATTCTGAAAGAAAGTTCATTGACACTAGCAAAGTTTTTCCAGAGCCGGGGAGCTCTTGATAGGCGAGTGACGGTGGTAGGCAAAACTAGTCTTAGAGTCACAGCAGGTCATTGCAACCTAAACTGGGTTTAGGATTATAGCAGGCCATTTCAGCAGCTACTAGGCAACTCTGGTGCTGGGATTGAAGCAGGTCATTGCAGCAGGCGGGCTTGTGAGATAGTTCCTGCAGCAGACGCTTGGTCCCTAAGTGCTTTTACCTTTTCCCATTTTGTTGGGTAAGACAGGCATAACTCCAATTCGTATAATCAATTTTTCACAATTCATGCAATGGAATACTGCATAGCAACAACATGGATATTTCCCATAAACGTAATTATAAACTAAAGAAAGCAGACAAAAGTGAACGCACACCATTTACGTCCATTTATATGAAGTTCAAGTACAGGCAAAATCAACTTTTTTGATAGAAGATTTCTGACTTCTAGAAGATTACCTTTGTCAGGGGGAGGGTTGGTAATTGAATGTGAGAAGGTACCATGGAACCTTCTGGCTACTGAAAATGTTCTATATCTTGATTTGGGTGGTAGTTACAACCAGGTATACAAATAAGTCAAAAATCATTGAACGTACACTTAAGATTGGTGTATGTCATGGATGGATGTTATATGATATCTTGATTAAAAAGATTTCTAAGTAAACAAAAACCTTCAAAAAATTTAAAATTCAACACACCAAGAGTGTCATATAAAACAAATCTATTAAGTGATCAGAGGTGAGAACATTAGAAATCAAACAAAAAGAGCTTAAAATAAAAACTTTGTTTTATTTTTCATTAGAAACAGTCTGCAGGGGTATGAGTGTTTACAACACTAATGTGTGATTTCTCTAACTCTATCCCTTCCAATCCTTAAAACTCCTAGTTAAAATGACCAAAAATAAGTAATCTTGAAGAAAAAAATCACATGTGATTTGCAATTTCCACAATGTACATAAAAGGGAATTCTGTTTGATCTGGTCTGGAGATGGGGGCTGGCAACATGTAATCCAGGAGCTCTCAGCTGATTGTCAAACTTAAAGAAAAGCTCAGAAATAGAAACAGAAAAAAATAAAAATGAAATTCTTTGGCAGTAGGAACAGCAAAAATGACACCAAAAAAGGCAGCAAAACCCCCCAAGATCCCAGCAAAGAAGATTTAGAATAAAATACAGTTCTACTGTCTTGAAAGGAAAGAAGGAAAAGAGTCACTAGTCTCATGGTACCGGCCAGGCAATTTAGTCAAAGAAAGGTCACTCTTCAGCTTGACAATGGCATAAGTTACCCCTAGGACATGCATTACTAGTACAAAATTTTCATGATCCTTCTGCCTTTGGGATTACCTTCACGGTTCAACCACAGACCACGCTGTGAAATAGAACTCTGATAGAAACAAGTTAGAAATTCCCATCATAAGAATACCTTGTGGGATTAGCTAAAGCCATGATGACATTAAAAGTCCATTATTTATTTCTAAAACATATAATTTTAAAAACATGAAACATAATCATAAAATTAATTTTAAAAAAAGAAACACTCATAATGCCCCTACACTAACCCAACACTATTAGCGATTGCCTATATTTATATTGTCTTCTAATTGTTTTCCCTGTACCTATTATTTTTTACATAGTTTATTCATTCATTCATTCAATAAATGTTTTTTGAGGGCTTATTATAAGCCAAGAATTTTATGCACCAACAATGAAATAATCGTTTTATTCTGACCAATCTTTTTCTTTACTTATTAGTAAACCATAAACTTTTTCCATTATAGAGTTGAAATTATAAGCCTCATTTTTCTAACTTTTGTATTGCTAGTCAATACACATGCAGGAAAGTGCACCAATTATAGGAATTCAGTATAGTGACTTATCACAAAATGAATATCCATGTAACCACACTCAGGTCAAAAAAGTCCCATCCTGGAAGTCTGCTTATATGTCCTCCCATTTTCTATTCCTTATGCTCCCCCAAGTAGACTGGGTGTGTGTACGCAGCAGTGCAATATTGCAAAACGAACATATTGGCTTAACCGCCTATCTTCAGAAAACAGATGACTCTCCATCTTGTTACACATATGTTAAAAAGTTAGAGGATTCCTCTGTTTTGTGATTTCAATCAATATTTACTCATGGAACCATTGCTTTTCACCAATGCCCATAGAATAAATTATTTTATAAAATAAAAACAAAAAAAGGTGAGACATTTTGGTTTAACAGTTTTTCAGGTACCTGTATCGATGCACGGCAGGGTTGGAAGAGAATATCTGAGGGTCCAGTGTGATCTCATGGAATTGTTCAACTGTACAGTTTTTCAATTTTCCACACGAATGACAGGTTTACATTTTAGTTGCAACCATAGCAATGTATTAATATATATAGATGTTACTTTGAATCATTAGATTCTCCCAGAGATATCTAAGCCAATATGGCATAAAAATTTATAGTATCTAGATATATATGTTAATGGAATATTTTAAACTACTAAACATTCTTTATTAAGTATTTTTTATCAAATAAATTTAGGCATACAAAAATGCATAGATAATAATATTTAATATAAGTAACACTAAGGCAACCATCACCATCTTAAAACATAAATTGAAGCTGCTTCCTTACTTTCCCAAAGGACACTGTATTCCTGAATTTGATATTAAGATATAAATTTTCATTGTATATGTATGAAAATGTAAATGGCTATAGTGAATTATCCACATGTAAATTGATCTGGGATTTTTTAGCTTCAAATTTATGGTTTCTGAGGTAATATATACTTACATGCATAACTATTTCATTCATTTTTATTTTAGTATTTTTTAATCTATTTATCCATTCTACTTCTGCTGAACATTTAGTTTGTTTCTGATACTACAAAACAACTCTGCATTGAAAGTCATTGCATATTATCTTCTAATATATATACGCAAAATATTCTATAGGGCATATACCCAGGAGTGAAATTACTTGGTTGAGATATTATTAAATTGCTCCCCATTCAAATTACTAAATTGCTCCCCAAAGTGGCCATTCTGTGTCAAATACCTAGTAACAATTTTATGAGATTTTCTATTTTTACATCATCTCCAACATTTAATATTTACCCACATTTAATTTTTTCAACTTATGTAAAATTGGATTTGATTTCTACTTATCATGGACTTCCTTGATTAGTAGTGAGGGTAAGCATTTTTAAAAATACTTTAGATGTTCATTATGCGAAATGCCTCTTTATATCTTTTCCCCATTTATGCTTGCTTGTTTTTGTTACATACAATCACCCCACAAAGACACACACACAATATTCTGAAGATGAATACTTTGTCAGTTATATGCATTTTAAACACCTTTCCTGATCTTTTCAATGTGTTTATGATGTCTTTGATGTATAAATGATTTTAATTATTACGATAACTTACAAAAAATAATCTTGTTTTACTAATGGTCTGTGCTTGTCATAAGAACTCCTTCTTTCATCCAAGTTCATAAAGATATTTTCTTATATTTTCTGCTAAAAGAGTTTTGCTTTTTCTGTGTAGGTTTTAGTTCACTTGGAATTTTGCATAGTTGTATATGTGTGTATGATGTAAGGTAGGCATTTATTTTTATTTCACAATTGAATAATTATATCCAATGATTTGTAATTATACTGTCATAAATATTCCTAAATTTAATGAGTCCATTTCAAGGTTCTCAATTCTGTACAAATGATCTATTTGTCTATGTCTGTACCAGTATCATATTATCTTATTTAATATAGCTTTATTTTAGACTTCATTTTTAATAGGAAAGCTTTCCAAACATACACTTTTTATTCTTTTTCAAAGTATTCTTAAATATTTTTGAAAGTTTGCTTTTTCATAAAGTTTAGAATCATCTTATTAAGTTCCATGAAATAAACTTGAATATTAGATAAGTATTGGGAAAATTGTCATCTTCAAATATTTAGTCTTTCTATCCATGGACATAATTTATCCCTCCCTTTACTTAAATATTATTAATATCATTCATCAAAAGCATATAATTTATCATGAATGTCTTGTATATCTTTTAAATTTAATTATGTTTACCTAATTATTAAATATATTTTTATTAAATATGCTTTTTAAACTAAAACATTTTAGTTACATTTTCTAATTTTTCATTGCTAATAAACAAAAACATGACTATTTTTTACATAGCTCTAATATGCTCTCATTTTAGGCCTAATGCTTTATAGTTCCTTCATGGAATTATACCATCTAGAAATAATAACACATTAGTTCTTTCCTCTCAGTACTTTTACACTTTACATCTTTTTCTTTTCTTGCTGTTTTAACAAAAACAATGTTAAATAAAGTTTATTTTGTTCCTGACTTTAAAGGGAATATTTCTAATATTTCCAAAATAAATATTACATTTGCTCGAGTTTGGTGTTGATATCTTTTATCAGAATTAAAAGTTTCCTCTTACCATACTTTCTGAAGAATATTAAAAGCATTAAATATAAACCAAACAAAGGAATAGATATTACATGTTCTAATCCATGAACAGAGTACATCAATTTATTTGTCCTTTTGAATTATTCCCAAATATGTTTTTTAGATGTTGTCATGTATTTTAAGTTCATTCCTCAGTATTAATGTATGCTTGTAAATGTTACATTTTTAAATCTTTTTAAAATAAACTTTTTATTTTAGAATAGTTTAGACATACAGAAAATTTGCAAAGGTAGTATAGAGAATTCCCCTATACCTCATGCCCGGTTTCCTCTATTATTAACATCTCACAGTAGTAGAACACATTTGTCAACACTAATGAACAAATATTGATGCATTTTTATTATCTAAAGTTCATGCTTTTTAGGATTTTCTAAGTTATTTTACTAATGTCATTTTTCTGTCCCATTGTCACATCCTGGATACTATATTATATTTAGTTGTCAAGTCTCCTTAGAATCCTCCAGAATGTGAAAGTTTTTTACACTTTCCTTTTTGTTGTTGTTGTTGTTTTTGTTTGTTTGTTTGTTTAGATGACTTCAATAGTTTTGAGTATTGGTAGGTATTTTGGAGACTGTCTTTCAGTTGGGTTTAACTGATATTTTTGTTATTATTAGACTGGGATTATGAGATTTTGGAAGGAAAACCACAGAAGTAAAGTACCACTCCTGTTACTTCATATCAAAAGCATGTACTATCAATATGACTTATCATTGATCATGTTAAACTTGATTATATGGCTGAGGTAATGTTTGTCAAGTGACTCCTTTTTGTCACCTGATCTATACCGTACTTTATAGAAAGAAATGACTGTATACAGCCCAACTTAAGGGGAGAAAAGGGTTATGCTCCATCTCCTTGAGGGGATTGTTTTTACATATTATTTGGGAGTCTTCTATATAGATTTATTTATTCTTTCCCATTTAGTTATACAATAATTATGCCAATATAGACTCATGGATATTTATTTTACACTTTGAGTTATAATTCAATACAAAATTATTTGTTGTATTGCTCGAATTGGTGCAGTTTTGGCCCCTGGGAGTCTGTTCAGTTGGTGCCTGTGTCTAATATATTCCCACCATTTTGTTTTTTCAGTATTACCATGTATTCTATATTTACAAGATGTTCCAGACTCATCTTGTATATTCCTTGCCCCAGCCCCGCATCAAGTCATTTCTCCAAGGATTCCTGATTTCTTTTATTGAGAATGGTATTAGAAACCCAGATCTGAGCACTGGGTGTGCTCATTGCTGTTGGGGTGTCGTTGTTCCTAGGCCTCCTCAGCACAGAGAACTTGGAAATGTGTTTATGTGTGTTATATTTTAAATTTTATTTTTGAATTGTTTCTTATTGACACATGGACAAACAATATATTTTACAATATTGACATATATCTTAAACTTGATAACTTAATTCAATAGTTCCAGTAGTGGTTTCCCAATTTCTTTGTATTTGCTATGAATATGCTAATGCAAACTAAGATAGTTGTAGTTCTTCATTTCAATCTTTATATTAATACTTTAAATCTCCCTCCCACCCTGTCCTTTCTTTCTTATCTTATTGCACTGGTTCAGACTCCTGTACAATGCTAAATAAAATGGATGGAGAATGGCCACCTTTGTCTTTTCTTCTGACATCAGTGGGAAAGCATGCAGTATTTCACAATTAAGAATAGTATTAACTTTAGGTTTCTCATAAGTGTTCTTTACCAGATACAGAGAGTTTCTTTTCTTTACTTGTTTGCTGAGATTTTTTTTTATTATGAAGAGGCATTGGATTTTATTCCATACTATCTCAGCATTCATTGAAATGATCGTATGACTTTTCTCCATTTTGTTATTATTATAGATTATATTGACTGACTTCCAAATAATAAATTATTCTTTGATTTTTTTAATAAATCTCATTCAATCATAATTTATTACCCTTTTTATATATGGCTTGATCTAGTTTTATAATATTTAGCTGAGGATTTTTGCTGCTATGTTACTTTTGGATGTTAAACTATAATTTCATTTTTTTTTACAATATCAAGAGCTGTGTCTGGTGTCAGTATTATGCTGGTTTCAAAAAATTATTTAGGGGCCAGATGTGGTGGCTCACGCCCGTAATCCAAGCACTCTGAGGCCAGTGGATTGTTGGAGCTTAGGAGTTCGAGACCAGCCTGAGCAAGAGCTAGACCCCGTCTCTACTAAAAATAGAAAGAAATTAGCTGGACAACTAAAAATATATATATAAAAAATTAGCCGGGCATGGTGGCACATGCCTGTAGTCCCCGCTACTCGGGAGGCTGAGGCAGTAGGGTTGCTTGAGCCTAGGAGTTTGAGGT
>CAUYSK010119239.1:0-10918 GCA_963575035.1 Avahi laniger
TTTTCACAAGCTGCTTTCTTATCTTGACATGGCTTAGTTTTCTCATTCATTGTTTGAGAAGAATAATACCTGCCTGTCTATTAGAAAGGGATGCTGTGAGAATGAAAGACACATACATCCCAGTGAGTGATGGATGCATGGGTGGTGCATTTTTTTTGATCACTGAAGAAGAGGTGAAGGAATGGAGGACAGGTATGAGAAGGTGTGGCAGGCCTGTGGCAATCCTCCAGGGAGATATCTTGGGAGATGGAGTATAGGAAAGTACAAGATGGTGGAATTTCCAAGGGCAGGAAGGAAGGCAGTAAAAGGCTTCAAGCAGGTGACAGTGCATGTCACCTGTAGTAGCTCTTTGGGACATGAGGAGAGAAGGATATAAAAAAAAATAAGTCTGGAGCCTGCATCCAATTTTGTTCTACAAGTACACAGAAAAATAGGGAGAGAAGGCTTAGAGCAGAGCATTGTGTGGGGGAGGATGTGGAGTAGGGGAGTACAAAGTAGGAGGACCCTCCCTATTCCAGAACAGGTGTGTGTCAGGATGATGACCCACGAAGGTGTGATGTGGAAAGCATGTTTATTGCTCAATTTGATGAGCTCTAGGACTATGTTTTGCCATCATCTTCCTACTATCATAAAATTTTAAGACAGTCTCATATCAATAGAGATACTAAGTTCACTTTGAGCCGTGGCAGGAGAAGCAGGGCCAGAACTTTTGGGAAAACTGTGTGAGGAGTCATGAAACAGGTTCAAGCTGAAGCTTCAGGAGTGGGCTGATGAGTGCAGCAGATAAACCATCTGCTTGGGAGATAGTAAAGCCTTTGGTCATAAAGGAATCCGGGTCATTCCAGTCATGAGGAGTCCATTCCAAGTGCTTAAGACCAAGACACAATAACAGGGTACTTGGCATGGCTGGCAGTTTTAGGAACTTGGCATGAAAGGAGAATTGGAGTTGAGCAAGCTACCTGTACCCAGAATACAGAGACGCTACCTGGGATGATTAAAAAAAAAGTGGGAACACTAAAATGACATATAGGGGAAAAGGGAAAATGAGTAAAGATGGTGGATTTTTTGAGATGTGTGGAAAAAAATTTAAATAAAATCAATAGTGGCAGAATATCTAAAACAAGAATATCAATAATAAATTCATAAGTAGAAGGTGGTTCCTGTTGAGGAAAGAGAATGAGAAACATGAATATGAAGTCAGCCATACCAGGGAGTGAACCAAGCTGGTATTCTAGAAAGAAGCCAACTAGGAGTGAGAAGAAAAGAATGAACGTGCCCTAGCAAAATTTGCAGCAGGTAGACTATGAGGCAGAAGAGGTCAAGAAGAGATAAGAAAAAAGAGAAACTGTACTCAGCTTTAGAAAGGGCAAAATCACATGTTCATATCAATTAATGCAAAAAAAAATCATTTGACAGAATTCAAAACCCACTCATGAAAAGAATTCTAAGAAAGACAATTATAGAGGGAACTTTCCTCTATTCCTCTATTGATAAACTTGGTAAAAAGCGTCTACAAAAAAGCTACAGCCAGCATACTTAATGGTAAAGGACTGAATGCTTTACCCCTGAGATTAGGAAACAAGGTAAAAATGTCTGATGTCTGCTCTCACCACTCTTATTTAACATAGTACTGGAAGTTCCGCAATAATGCAAGAAAAGGAAATAAAAGGCATACAGATTGGAAAGGGAGAAATAAACCTATGCTGATTTGTATATGACATAATGGTCTACGTAGAAAATCTCAAGGAATCTACAAAAAAAATTCCTACAACTAATAATTGAGTTCAGCAACATTGCAGGATACAAGACAAACATATAAAAAAAGCCAAGTGTATTTTTATAAACTAGCAGTGATTCCATGTTCACCAATATTGAAAATAAAATACTGACTGGGTGCAGTGGCTTATACCTGTAATCATAGCACTCTGGGAGGCCTCCTAAATGGGAGGATCACTTGAGGTCAGGAGTTCAAGACTAGCCTGAGCAAGAGCAAGACCCCATCTCTACTAAAAATAGAAAAAAAATTAACCTCTACTAAAAATAGAAAACTTAGATGGGTGTTGTGGCACATGCCTGTAGTCCCAGCTACCCGGGAGGCTGAGGCAGGAGGATCACTTCAGCCCAGGAGTCTGAGATTGCTGTGAGCTAGGCTGACGCCACAGCATTCTAGCCCAGGTGACAGAGCAAGACTCTGCTTCCAAAAAAAAAAAAAAAAAAATACCATTTACAATCATTCAAAATAAAAGAAAATATTTAGGTATAAACATAACAAAACACATAGAGGACTTGTATGCTGAAAACTACAAAATGCTGATGATGAAATCAAAGAGTATTATAAATGTAGAGACATATAATGTTCATGGATTGAATGACTCAACATAGTAAAAATGTAAATTCTTCCCAAATTGAAATATATGT
This sequence comes from Avahi laniger, assembly GCA_963575035.1. Taxonomy (NCBI): domain Eukaryota; kingdom Metazoa; phylum Chordata; class Mammalia; order Primates; family Indriidae; genus Avahi; species Avahi laniger. The sequence continues at coordinate 2,419 of CAUYSK010119239.1, forward strand.
TTAAACACAATTTTTATCAAAATTTCAGCAAAACTTTTTGTAGCTATAGCCAGGTTATCATAAAATGTTATAGAAAGGCAAAGGAACTGGAATAAATGAAACAATTTTGACAAAGAATAAAGTGGAATGGATTGGCCTATTAAATTTCAAGATCTATTATATCTAGAATAATCAAGACTGTGTAGTATTAGCAGGAGGATAAACTCATAGATCAATGGAACAGAATAGAGAACCCAAATAAACTTGCATAAATATGCCTGACTGACATTACATAAAGATGGAAAGGTATTTCAAAAGAGGAAAGATATTCTTTTCAATAAGCAGTGCTAGAGCAATTGATAGCCATAAACAAAAAAAAAAAAAAGGAAAGAAAAGAAAAGAAACTCTACCTATCTGACACCTTATATGAATATTAATTTAAAATGGGTAACAGACTTAAATGTAAAATATAAAACTATAAAAATTTTAGAAAAACACATAAGGAAAATATTTAGAATCTAGAGCTAAGCAAAGAATTCGTAGACTTGATTCCAATATCATAGTCCACAAAAGGAAAAATTGATAAATCGGACTTCGTCAAAATTAAAGATTTCTCTCTGTGAAATATCCTGCTAAGAAGATGAAAAGATATGACATAAACTGGGTGGAAATATTTACCAACAACATATTTGAAAAGGAATAGTATCCAGAATATATAAGGAGCTCTCAAAACTTACCTATACACTCATACCTTGCTGGAAGAAATGTAAAGCGGTAAGAAGCTTTGGAAAGCAGTTTGGCAGTTCTTCAAAAATTAAACACAGAGTTACCGTATGGAACAGTAGTTCCACACAATAGAATTGAAAATATATGCACACCATACCTTGTATATAAACATTCAGAGCAGCATGATGCGTAATATACCCCCAAAATGGAAACTACTTAAATGACTGGTGAACAGATTTAAAAAAATGGCATATGCCCACAATGCAATATCATTAGACCATAAAAAGGAATGAGGTGCTGAAATATGCTACAACATGGATGAACCTTGAAAATACATGCCAAGTAAAAGAAGCCAGTCACAAAAGGTCACATATTGTATGATCCCATTTATATTAAATGCCCAGAAAAGGCAAATCCATAGATATAAAAAGTAGATTAGAGGTTGCCAAGGGCTGAGGGAGGAGGAAATGAGGAGTGATTGCTAATGGATATGGAGTTTCTTTGGGGGCTGATTAACACGTTCTGGAATTATATAATACGTGATGGTTACACAACCTTTTGAATATGCTAAAAACTATTGAACTGTACATTTCAAAAGGGTAAATTTTATGACATGCAAATTTCATCTCAATGTTTGAAAGTTCAACAGTAAAAAACCAAACAATTCAATCTGAAAATGGCAAAAGACAATGACATTTCACCAAAGAGAATGTACAGATGCAAATTAAGCACATAAAGATGTTCAACATCATTAGCCATTAAGGAAAAGCAAATAAAAACCACAACGAGATATCACTACACACTTAACAGAGTAAATAAGATAAGAAATAGTGTCAACACCAACTACTAATGAGGATGAGGAAAAACTGAATCACTTATACCTTGCTGGTGGGAATGTAGAATGGGGTAGCTCTTCTGGAAAGCAGTTTAGCAGTTTCTCTGAAAACCAAACATACAACTAGTATATGACTCAGCAGTTGCACTCTTGGTGTTTCATTTCCCAGAGAAATGAAGTTATGTTCATGCAAAAGTCTACACATGAATATTTATGGCTACATAATAGTCCCAAACTGGAAACAACCCAGAGGTCTTTCAATGAATTGGCTAAACAAACTGTGTATATGCACACCGTGGAATACTGCTAAGCAATAAAAAGGAATGCACTATTGCTACATGCAACAACCTGGATGAATCTCTAGAGAATTATGCTGAGTGAAAAAAAACCAATCTCAGAAGATATGTGTTGTATGATTCTATTTATATAATTTTCTTTGATATGACAAAATTATACAAATAAAGAATAGATTAGTGCTTACTGGGAGCCAAAGAGAGGGTGCAGACAGGAAGGAACATATAAAAGTGCAACATGAGTGATCCTTGCAGCGATGAAAATGTTCCACATCTCCACTGTATCAATGTCAATATGCTGACTGTGATATTACACTACAGTTTTACGACCTGTAATCATTGAATAAAAAGTAAATGAAATCTCTATATTATTTCTTAAAACTGTTATGTGAATCTATAAATATCTCAAAAAAGAAAGTTTAATTTAAAAAATAGATGAAGAAAAAAATATATTGAACGTCTGTATTCTATTTTATAAACTTTCTTAACCATTGCCTACATTGAACATTTACATTTTTTCCTATTTTTCACACCCTAAATAACGTCATGATGAACCTCTGTGCCCTAAAAGTTTTCTATTTATCTGTCATGTTTTGTTTCATATTTTGCCAAATTGCTTTCCCAAAAGTTTGTACCAAGTTTCGCTCTTACCAATAAAGTAGGCATGAATGCCTGTCCCAGGGTACCTTCACCAGGTATGGGGAACATGCCTGGTTTTTAATTTCAGCTAATTGTGTAGGTGAAAAATAGTATCTCATTGCCTCCATTTACATTTATGTGTTGGTGAGGCTGAATATTTTTAAATGTTTACAAATAATTTAAATCATATTATGATCAGTTTATTCCTCAAGGACCAAGGGATTCCTCTGTCTCTTCGTGCGTGAAGCAATGGGCACAGGATTATTTTATGAGCTGGTTAAAATTTGATTGTAATTTGTTAAAAGTTATTGTAAAACTAACAGTTTTGGGTGTCAGAGAAATCCTGAGGTGAAATATAACGAAGAAGTTGGGAGAATGAGCAGTTCACCAAAGCAAGGTCAGAGGTGGGGTCCAGATATGATTTGGGACTGTGGGGAAGTCAGGAAATTATTTCTGTGCAGATAGCAATATTATAGCAAGGCCCTTGTAAGCAAAGAGCTGAGTGTAGCCTTTCCTGGTGGAAAAAAGGAACAGGGAGGCGGGCGAATATACAGAAATTGTGCAATGATCAAATGGCATAGAAATACAAATGGCAAAAAGCTAGAGAGGCAGCCCAGGCCAGAATTTTAATCCCAGAACAAGGACCTGTTGTTTCAGTTGAGACCATTCCTTTAAAACAAATATGGGGCAGGTGGCGGGAGGGAGTTGTTTGAAGATGTGTGTGGCTGGGATGTACATTGGGGAATGTGAAATGTCAGATTGGTGAGTATGTATGCACTTTCCTTGCTGAAGGAAAGCAGAGAATTGTTTACACTGCTCAGGAATAAAGAACAAGTGCTTCTGACTGTTCTTCAGGAAAAAGGCATGAAGTTAAAAATAAAGAAAAAGTGATTTCTGTAGAGCAACATTCTCAATCTATACAGCTATAAGACTAGAGAACCCTGCTGTGAATACACATGGGTAAGGAGGAGCTAAATTATACCCGCAAGGAAGGAAAATGGGCCAGTATTCCGGAATCGTATGTTGGAGAGCAGTAAAGAGATCCCTCTGTGTTTAGTCCTCCCCCTCAGCAAGACTCTCCTTAGAAACTTGTCTGATAAGAACTTGAACAGTTTTTTCTTGAATTCTGCCCTTGATAGGAACGTATCCAGCAAAAGAGAGCTTGATCTGTTTCTATAATACTCTAATTGCTGGAAAATTCTTCCTTTGAATTAACTCATTTTGTTATTTCTGATTCACATTCATGAAAGCTAGCTTTCCCTCTGGGACCACGCAAAACAACGACAAAAATAATTTATATTTTAAACGTTCTAACTATGTGACTCTGTACATTATTTTCTTTAGTTTCCACAACGGCATTAAAAACAGGTAAAACAGGTATCCCTGCCTTTCCCATGAAGAAATGGAAGGCAAAAGGAATTGTGTAATGTTCCCAAGTCAGTGTGTAGGGACAGCCAATATTTGAATTCAGGCTGGTCTGTGTCTCTGGCTCTTTTCTCTTAAGCATTTTGTCAGGTTCTGCTAAACTGCCTCACAAGCTTACGCCTGTATCCTTGTGAGAGTTCTGTAAGTTTTAGAAGCTAGCTGTCTTATAAGAGTTACAGATTTCTGCCACTGGAATAAATATTGTCACATCTGCTTCTAGTGATTTCTTTATGAAATATATGGGCAGATTACATAAGAGAACAGAGAGTTGGAATTTCGGATTGTGTGAACTATTTAGGGTCTGCTTATCAATAGATGTTTGTTTAATAAACATCTGATAGATATGTGACAAAATATGGTTAGAGACTTGCTTTTATTGTAACCTGGTAGGGGCTTTGTGGGAAGGTGACTAATATCACTAACCCACCCATCGATATTATCTACCAAAATATCTACGATTAGTCACAAAAATAAACAAAGAAGAACCTCAGAGTCCGTAAATGATAACACTTGCTCAGGGTAGTTAGAAACCATTAGTCAAAAAGACAGGTTTCCTGGAGTGATCATGATGTGCCAAGTGATCTGATTATGTAGAATGGAGGGAGGTGACCATCTTCTCCTCCCAGCCTAAGATTGCAGCAGCTCTTGCCCTCAATGGAGCTTTGAGGACTCAACCTGTAGCCTGGCCATTTTCATACTTGCTATAGTCCCTTTGCTACCTTGGATAAGCTACTGTGAGTTTTTTCTTCCATCCAAAGATAGCTTTTTTATGTAGAAAGTCTATTCAGGCATTTATTTTCAAAAATTGATATTCAATTTATTAAAGTCACCAATTTTTAATAACCTCATTCTTCCTTAAGCTTTAAGTTCAATTTACAAATCCTCTTATTCTACTTATGCCTAGCAATTTTAGCAGTCATTCTAATTGCCTTCGAACAATACTTAATCCCATTTAAAAACTAGTCAATTAAATACTTCCACATATTTTATCCTGCATTTATAAATTTAATATACTTTATTTCCCTTTAAAGTAATTTGATTGTCTGATTGGCAAATTTTCCCAAGGACTGAGTAATTTATATACATCTAATAAACTAAAGTTATAAATTTTGTGAACTCTGAATTATCTTAAGTGTTACAATATTGTATTTTATATATATAGTTAGAATTTCACTGCCAACCGCAAGTCTGAATTAATTACTTAATTAGCTATTTAAATTGAAGTTACAATACTGCCACTCAAATGCAATTTCTAAGCATTATAAGTAAATAAAATATTGAATATTAAGTTTCCTTAATTAAAAACATTAAAATTACTGGATTTTGATTTTCTAAAATACTTCTTTACTCAGTTCTCAATTCTCCCATCCAAGTGCTAACCAGGCCTGACCCCGCTTAGCTTCCAAGATCAGACAAGATTGGGTACATTCAGGGTGGTATGGCCGTAAACAGTTCTTAATTGTGAGATTGAAAGATGCTTGCCTCTTAAGGAGGGAAAGTGCCATCTTAGTTAACGTAGGTACTAATGACTAGAGTTTTTGCTTGGACCCCAGTAGGATGCAATAAACCTTAATTATACTTGATTCCATAAATTCAAAGAAAGTATGCCATATCGTCTGTGTCTTTGATTTAAGCTATCCACATTACCTATTTCTTCCTTAGTCCATTCACAGAAATTTGCAAACCCTTCCCACCGCAATTCCTGCCAAAGCGATCACATGATTGACTCTGTCTCTGAAGACATGTAACCGCCTTCCTGTTCACACCTAAAGGTCTTTGACCATGGCTAGATCCCTTCATTCTTTTTCATTGACTTTCTAATATTACAAATATTAAAATGAATTTTAAATGTCTCCCATATGACTTGAAGTCATAGTTGATATGAAAATTTTACTGACAGGCCTTTTTTTTTAAACCTAATCTTTGTTTTTTTATCTGGTTAGACTAAATATGCTGAGTTCATTTGGATGTTTACTCTGCTCTCTTCTCCTGGTTCATGTCATCCTTGAATTTAATAAACTTCCAATCTTTATCTAAGGCAATGATAAAAATGTTGACTGGAACAGAGCCCTGCATAACACTTTGGGAAGACTCTCTTCAGTTTACAGTCGTTGCCCTTGGTCTATAAATCAACTCCCTTCAGGGACATCACACCTACCTGCACATGGGAATCATTCAAAGAACTTACTAAAACTTGACTTCTGGACTTCAATCCATAGCCTAAGGGGCTGTGACACAGGCATCTTGTACCATTTAACAAGTTCCACAGGTGACTCTTAAGCAGCTGTTTGGTACTAGTCCAAAGACTAGGTTTCAAAGCTACTGCCTCTATTTCTGTCTTGACTGCAAGGACAGAGCTTGAACACTGTCAAGCGCCTTGCTTAAGTCTGGACTCATGAGGGCTACAGTCCCCACATCTACCTGTTGAATAACTACAGCTTTAGAGGAAACGATAGTCTGTCATGACTTCCCCTTGTAAACATATGGGTTCCAAAAGATCATCTCCTATCCCATCATGTGCTCAGGAGAATCACTAGTGTTTATACTTCAGTGTATTCCTTATTTTCTCCTTAAAAAGTTAAACTATTTCCTTCTTTTGTGCCATCGCCCACCCCAAGTCCTCTAGCACTGTCCCTGGTCTCCATGGTTGGTTTCCTAACAATTATCTGTGGTGAGTCAGTGATCTTATTGTCAGCCTTCTCTTTTTTTTTTTTTTTGATGTTATTTTATTTTTTTGTTGCAGAATATTACAGGGGTATAAATGTTTTGGTTACATAAATTGCTTTTGTACATTTGAGTCAAAGTTGTAAGTGTGCCTATCCCCCAGATAGTGTGCATTGTACTCATTAGGTGGGAACTTACTCATGCCCTCCTCCCCTCACCCACCTGCTTGATTTTCGATGAATGGTATTTCCATGTGTGCAGATAAGTGTTGGTCAATTAGTTCCAATTTAATGATGAGTACATGTGGTGTTTGTTTTTCCACTGTTGTGACACTTCACTTAGAAGGATGATCTCCAGTTCTGTCCAGGTTAATACAAGAGGTATTAGTTCATCATTTTTTATGGCTGAGTAGTACTCCAAGGTATGCATATACCACCTTTTATTAATCCACTCATGTATTGATGGGCACAATCTTTGCAATTGTGAAGTGTGTTGCTATAAACATTTGAATGCAGATATCTTTTTTATAGAATGTCCCTTTTTTCCTTTGAGTAAATACCCAGTAGTGGGATTTCTGCATCAAATGGTAGCTCTGCTTTTAGTTCTTTGCGTTATCTCCATATTACTTTCCATAGAGGCTGTACTAGTTTGCAGTCCTACTAGCAGTGTATGAGTGTTTCTATCTCTCCACATCTACACAAACATTTGCTGTTTTGGGACTTTTTGATAAAAGCCATTCTCACTGGAGTTAAGTGATATCTCATTGTGGTATTGATTTGTATTTCCCTGATGATTAGAGATGTTGAGCATTTTTTCATATGTTTACTGGCCATTAGACTATCTTCTTTTGAGAAGTTTCTGTTCATGTCCTTTGCCCATTTTTTAATGGGATTGTTTGATTTTTTTCCTTGCTGATTTTCCTGAGTTCAGTATAGTTTCTAGTTATCAGATCTTTATCAGATGTATACCATGCAAATATTTTCTCCCATTCTGTAGGTTGTCTATTCACTCTAATTGTTTTCTTGGCTGCACAAAAGGTTTTTAATTTGATAAGGTCCCATTTATTTATTTTTGTTGTTGCTATGATTGCTTTTGGGGTCTTCTTCATAAATTCTTTGCCTAGGCTGATACCTAGAAAAGCTTTTCCTACATTTTCTTATAGAATTCTTATGGTTTCATTCCTTAGGTTTAAGTCTGTTATCCATCATATGTTTACTTTTGTGAGTGGGAAGAGATGTGGATCCTGTTTCAGTCTTCTTCATGTAGCTATCGCAATTTTCCCAGCACCATTTATTGAATACGGATTCTTTTCCTTAGTATATATTTTTTTTCTGCTCTGTCCAAAATCAGATGGCAATATGAGGATGGTTTTATATTTGGATTCTCTATTCTGATCGACTGGTTTATGTCTCTGTTCTTTTGCCAGTACGATGCTGTTTTAGTTACTGTAGCCTTATAGTATAGCTTGAAGTCTGGTAAATTGATGCCTCTGAATTTTTTTCTTTTTGTTTAAGGTTACTTTGACTATGCATGGGGCTTCTCTGGTTCCATACAAAGTACAGTATTATTTTTTTCTAGACCTGTGAAAAATAACAGTGGCATTTTAATAGGTATTGCATTGAATCTGTAGATCACTTTGGGTAGTACAGACATTTTAACAATGTTGATTCTGTTGATCCATGATCATGATGTGTTTTTCCATCTGTTTATGTCCTCTGCTATTTCCTTTCTCAGTGTTTTATAGTTCTTCCTGTAGAAGTCTTTCAACTTCTTAGTTAAATATATTCCTAAGTATTTTATTTTCTTTGTTGCTTTGTGAAAGGTATTGAGTTTTTGATTTGGTTCTCAGCTTGACTGTTGTTGGCATACAGGAATGCTACTGATTTGTGCATATTGATTTTGTAATCTGAGATTTTGCTGAATATATTTATGAATTCCA
>CAUYSK010119241.1:0-15066 GCA_963575035.1 Avahi laniger
GCTGAGAGAGTGTCTCCCACTCATCATTTTCCTAAGAAACAGGCTTAAGTATGCCCTGACAGGAGATGAAGTGAAGAAGATCTGTATGCAGCGGTTCATTAAGATTGATGGCAAGGTCCGAACTGATATAACCTACCCTGCTGGATTTATGGGTAAGTGGAAGTTTTAAGTACTCTGGGGACACTTATTAATGGGAAGCCAGTATGGTAACAAAATAACCACGTTGATCATGACTCTAACCTTTGTAGTGTAACTTGTCAAATCTTTAAGATACAAAGCATGACCTTAAATTTTATGTGGAGACATAAAAAGTTTCCAAACATTGAAGATTATATAGCCGTCATCATTAATCTTTAGAATCCTTGGTATTTGAAATGGGAAGCACACGGGGGTTTCGGGTTTTTTGTTTTGTTTTTCTATAGAGCTGTGGTTGTTGCTCAGCATGGGGTAGTGAGGGGGTCACTGTAGTAACTTTAGTTACTGTTTGGTATCAGATGTCATCAGCATTGACAAGACTGGAGAGAATTTCCGTCTGATTTATGACACCAAGGGTCGCTTTGCTGTTCATCGTATCACACCCGAGGAGGCCAAGGTGAGTGTTGCAAGCAAACTGGGTCTTCACTCGCTAAAATGACTTCCTTGTGAGTTAGAGCTTGCATTGACCACATGGGCTGCTGTATTGCACTGAGCTAGGTAGATTAAGATTACTTAAAATCTCATATCTGAAAATAGTTAGCAGTTTGTTGAGATTGTATTTTATGTACAATTTTCTTGTCATGTTATTAAAAGTCTTGCTAATAGCGATAGAGCAATCTGTTGCTTGATGTCTAAGTGACCCCAACTTGAAGTTAACTTCCTCAACACATTTTCTTTTTTCGGTAGAAATGAATTCCAGTTGAACAGTGACTTCCTGGTTGTCTCTTTTAGAGTCAAGGAGAATGATTTCTGGGAATTTGTTTATGGGTACCTGAAGTATGGGCCCTTTAAGGATAAGGGACCAGAAAACTGTAATCCTTGAGGCACTCATTTGAGATTAAAAAAAGAAGATTACAGTCTCTGATTGTTTAATCCAGTTTGTTGTGATGGTTTTACACAAAAGTTTAGGGCTTCTTGAATTACTGGCTGTAAATGAAGGTTAATTCGATTGGCTGCTGTGACTCCTGATATCCTCGTGCACTGCCTTGTTATCAGCAGGCCGGAGGGCATGTCCAATGGCATCTGTGGTGATTTGATTTACTTAAAAAGGATATTGGAGTGAAGATCCAAAATTGAAAAGCTTTGTGAAGTATTTGTTGATTAGATGAACTGGTAATGCAATTGCTATTTGTTAGACAAAACTCAGTTGTGATGTAGAGGGAGCCATTAAGATAAGAAAGAGCACATGTTAGAGATTAGAGTGAGTTGGGAAGAATTCCGAGGGCCCCATGAGGCTTTAAAAGCCTGGCAAACTGGAGTGGGGTTTATATTGGAGGAGGACAATGAGTGGTGGCAGTCATCCGACCAGCTTAGAAGTTACAGTGTCCTCCTTAGGGAAATAGTGGGGCTCTTCAGTGCCTTGCACTTAACATGGAGGGGTTGCAGAGATGGGAAAATAAATGTTAGGAAGAGTAGCGCAGAGAAGGGGCTTAATGCAGCATACATTTGTGGAGGGTGGGAAGAAAAATCAGGGCCACAATTATTAAGTTCAGGAAGCCCATGGGTCCCATGTACAATTATTGACTTTAGCTGCTAATTGTGTTTTCAAGCCAGAAAGACCTATTTTATCCACTCTGGAGTATAGTGCATGTGAGTTGACTGAATGTGGGTAATCCTTGTCTTTTCTAGTACAAGTTGTGCAAAGTGAGAAAAATCTTTGTGGGCACAAAAGGAATCCCTCATCTGGTGACCCATGATGCTCGCACCATCCGCTATCCTGATCCACTCATCAAAGTGAATGACACCATTCAGATTGATTTGGAGACTGGCAAGATTACTGATTTCATCAAGTTTGACACTAGTAAGCATCCTCTGTGCTACCTGGGTATCCTCTTTTAGGCCCAAGTATAAAAGCTGGGGTTTTGGGTTTTTTGTTTTTATTTTTTTAAAGAGAATAGGATTTTGTTCTGTTGCCCAGAGTGGAGTGCAGTGGCACGATCATAGCTCATTGTAGCCTTGAACTCCTGGGCTCAAGTGAAGTGATCTTCCCACCTTAGCCTCCTGAGTAGCTAGGACTACAGGTGTGTGCCACCAAGACCAACTGTTGTCATTTTTTGTAGAGACAGGGTCTTCTTGTGTGATGCAGGCTGGTCTTGAGCTCCTTACCTCAAGCAGTCTTGCCTCCGCCTCCCAGTTCATGAGTCACCGTACCCAACTGTTCTGTTGTTTTTCAGTTGATCATTGTGAATCACACAGTTCCTAAGTATTGTTTTTCTTCTTTTATTTTTAAGCCATCTGCTCCAACCTCCAGGTTTATAGTATATATCTTTACTTCCAGAGGCCCAAATACTCAGAATATTCTGGGCGGCTGAGATGAGGTCTGGTATAAAGACAAACATTTCTTACAAGAGCCTCGAGTCCTGGCTTGGGCAACAGTTCCATAGGCATAAATTCAAATGGAGGGAAGGATGAATAAATTTGGTTTAGACCTGTGTCTGAGCTGCTTGTCGTTTGTTAAAACAGTTTTTTGGGAATTTGCATGGTGCTTTGCTTGAAGCAGATGATTTATTTCTTCCTACCTAGGTAATCTGTGTATGGTGACTGGAGGTGCTAACCTGGGAAGAATTGGTGTGATCACCAACAGGGAAAGACATCCTGGGTCTTTTGATGTGGTTCACGTGAAAGACGCCAATGGCAACAGCTTTGCCACTCGGCTCTCCAACATTTTTGTCATTGGCAAAGTAAGTCTGATTTCCCTTCTCTAGCCCAGGGAAACGTGAGCGCAGATGCTGCTGGGATTGCAGCACCTACGCTCCTAGCTGGTTCCGCCTAGCCTAATGCAAAGCCTCTTCTCAGGGCTCACACAGAGCTGGGCTGGGTCAAACATGTGCTTTTTCAGTGTCATAGTCAGTGGGGTACCTGGGAGCACCTGATCACCTTGGTTGGTGAAAGTGCTAGTAATGGAGTGAATATACCTTATATATAGTTAGGTTTTTAAATTATTTGTGGTTGTGTTCTCTTAGAAATTAATGATCAGCCTTAGGCACTACTTAACTTTGATGCACCTCAATAAATACTGAGCATCTGCTATGCACACAGTAAGCTTCTAGGACATTAAGTATGAAGGGTGTACAGCAAGTTTCATAGAATGGCACCAGCAACCCAGGCAATGGGTACTTCTGGTGTAAACCAGCATCTGAGTGTTTAATGCTTGCCTAGCTGACAGTGAGCGCTTTCACAAACAGGCTTCAGTTCTGTTAAATGAGATGACAATGTAGCATGTGTCAAGCTACTAATGGAGTTGATGTGTAGGTTTTGATTCTCTTGTTTTCTCTTCCAGGGCAACAAACCATGGATTTCTCTTCCCCGAGGAAAAGGTATCCGCCTCACCATTGCTGAAGAGAGGGATAAGAGACTGGCAGCCAAACAGAGCAGTGGGTGAAATGGTCTCTAGGTGACATGTTAAAAAGGTGTTTGTTTGTACTTAATTAAAGATATTACGGCATGATTCATTGCCTCTTGGTTTTGTGGGTTTTTAAAAAAATTTAGTTTTCTGCCATTTCACTTTATAACATGAAAAGTGATTGAATTCTCAGGCATGCTTAGGCAGCCTGTGATCCAAGTTTTCCTGGGTCTTTTATGAGCTGCTCTTGGGCAGTGGTGGGAGGTAGAACACACCAGACTTGGGAAAGGAGCAGCAACTAACCAAGGAGTAGGGAGAGCCAAGAAAGCCAGAGTGTCGCTGTCCCCCTTGGCCAGGACCAGGTGAGGTCCTTCTACCCTGTTAAATTCTGGCTTTAAAAAAAGTGCCCTCATTTCTCCTCTCTTTATTGCACTAGCCCCACCCACAGGCCCGGCTCATCTGTTTTTCCCACTCTGGTTCCCAGCTTGCCAAATGCAGGGTGAAAATCTGCAGCTGCAGACCAGGGTCATAAGCGTGTGAGCTACTGACATTGCAAAGCAATGAACTTGGTACTCTATCATTCTCCAGCTGCCACTGCAGTCCTCAGAGGACCTGGCAAACCAGAAACCATGTAGAAAGTCAACTTGTCCCTGCTTCCCCAAATACGTAGGATCGTGTCATTTGCCTGCCAGTCTCAGGAAGAGGTGCCCCCTGCTTCATGGGGCCTGCTGTTAATTCCGCTTCCTCAATCTCAGGAGTACCAGATACCCGGCCTGTGATTTCAACCTCAACCAGCTCTCTAGCTCCTGTTACCCTATGAAGTGTGTCTTACTGCTAAAGAAACATTCTGTTCTCTTTTAAAAGCAGGACTTTTAGAACTTGACACTGTTGGCGTTTGGGGCCAGATAATTTGTTGTGGGTAGCTGTCCTGTGCATTGTGGGATGTTTAACATTCCCGGCCTCTATCCACCCCCCACGCACCCCCCACCCAGTTGTGATAAACAAAAATGACTCCAGACATTGCCAAATACCCGCTCGGAAGCAGTTTCTCTGTGTTAAGAGCCACTGCCCTATAGATGTTGCTGCGTGTCTCCGCTTTCATTTAACACCGTGCATTTAATTTGGAGCAGAGCGCTCAAGCTCAGTCATCCCGCTGTCACAGGTTTAAGGGAGAAAATCATTTTTGAACGTATTTATATGAGACATGATAAACATGTGAAGTCACTTTGCATATTTAGCTGGGCATGTCAAATGGTTGTCCCTGGTGCCCAGGCCTGTAGTCAGCAATGTTTTAACAGCTTCCTGAGGCACTGTGGCTTGGAGCAGTGTCTCCACCCCTGGCTGCATCCTGGGCTTGGAGTCGGGAGCTACAGAGTACTTGGTCTTGCCACAGAACTGAGCAATGTCCAAACTAATCAAATAAAGACAGGCATGCCCAGGGGTCACAACCCCAGATTTGGCCCCACAGCGCTTCTCTGTCTTCCGCGCTGCGGACTCCAAAGTACAACTGGCTGGGGCTCGAGAGCAATCAAACCTAGGGTCCCAGGGTCCCTCTGCCTAAGCAGGAGAAAGGAAATTTCTGCAGGAACTCTGCTCAACCAAATCAGGGATAAGAGGGTTGCGAAGAAAGTGGGCTTGCCAGACATCTTGCTTAAGCATGGTTCTCTCTTGCCAAGAGACTGGAACTCATCCAGGTAGCCGGTTCTGATGAGGAACCAGGTCAGAAGTAATCTTAACGGTACCTTTGAGAAAAAAGCAGGTGAAACTGATATAGAAGGGCAGAGGGCAGGAGCCAGCGACCGGGCACGGAGCCGAATGCGGGTGGGCTCCTGCTGCTACCCTGCTCAACACACCCTTGGCTGCACTTGGCTTCTTTCCAGCTTTGTTCTGAATCTCATCTCAGCAAATGATTTGGATTTTAGCTAAGGAACCAAAGCAAATGTGGAAAATGAGAAGCCTCAAAGTCGGTTCTTTCCACAAATGCAGTGGTTTCCTGGATGCTAATTGGTGAGGCAACTCACACAGCTGGAGGGTTTGGCTGCAGTGTCCTCGCATCACCAGGAGACTTATGTTTAACAGCATTTTAAATTTGTTTTGGTTTTTTAAATCTATTTGTTGAACAGGTTTTGTTTTGTTTTGTTTTTTTAGCAACTAGCCCCAATGTGGGGAAGATTTCCATTCTAATACTAGGTTATAATAGTGGACTTAGCCAGTGGAGCCTATATCATCGGAATGAACAGTTTTCCAAATAAAATGGCTTGTTGTAAGGCTTTTTAAGGCTTCCATTTTGATTCCTAAAATCTTAGAGCTGGAAGAAACCTTAGAGATCATCTCAGTAGGGAGGCAGACTGAAGCAAACAGAACTTTACTGGGTTTGGTTTATATCCCTTTGCCTCCGGCAGGCTGGGCCTCACACCCCAGTCAGCAGTGCAACAGCGCAGCTTTGAGTAAGAATGATACAAACAGCTAGGACTTAGGCAGTACTTCATGGTTTACAGAGCCATTTTGATTTTTGGATATCCAAGTCCTGTGTCCTTGTTGCTAAACCAGGTACAGATAGAGTGAGACCATCCTCCAGCCCCCTCCCTGCCTTGCGTCAACCAGTCTATCCATAGTTCCCATCTCGTGTCATTGCGAATTCTGTTTTACCAGGAATTCAGACCAAAAGCTTTGGACACATCCTTGATTCATCTTTTCTCACACTCCACATACAATTTTATCAGAAAATCCTGGTGGCTCTACCTTCAAACTATGTCCAGCATCCATATTTAGCAATATGTAGAAATAACTGTTCATTTTTACGTGATAATCATAGCTTTTTAGAGAACCTTTATCTTTGAGGGGCACATCCTGAAGCATTTGCAGAAGAAATGACAAGCAATCTGCAATTTGCTTTAAAATAATCCAGTAGGTGAGGAAGTGGGTGAGGATATAGATGAAACAGGACTGGCCACGCACAGGTAAAGTTGAAGGTGGGTGATAGGTACAGGGGGTTCATTACCCTACTCTCTGCTTCTGTATATGTTTGAGATTTTTCATAATAAACTTACAAAAGAACAAATAAGTAGCACAGTGTCTGCCGTGCTCCCAATGCCTCTACCTACCTCACTCAGACTAAAAGCCACAGTCATCATGAGGACCTGCGAGCTCCTCACAATCCGGCCTCCAACTTCGTGTCCTACCCGCTCCAGCCACACCGGCCTCCTTGCCGCTTCTTGAACACGAGCGGCGCCCTCCTGCCTCAGCACCTTGCACTGACTCTTTATATATGTAGTTTCCATCGTGAACATTCTCAAATATGCAGAAAAGTTGAAAGAGTAGTACAATGATCACTTACATAGTCACCAGCTAGATTCAACAATCATTAACATTTTGCCATATTTCGCTTTATTTTTATATGTGTATATGTACACGCACACATACACATCTATTTTTCTGAACCCTTTGAAAGTAAATTACAGACATCATGACCTTGGGTTCCCAATGCCAAGAGATAGACAAGTGCTGGGTCTCAGGGGCTCTGCCTGAGGAGTTATGTTTCTTGTTACCTTGGATATAAACTAGACATCCAAAAGTGATGCTGTATTTTTAGGTAGGACTTTTCTCTCCTGAATCAGAAATCCACTTATCTGACCCAGGTTGTTGAGCTTGGAAAATTCCCCAAACACAAAGATCAATCCCAAAGTCTAAACGGAGCAGTGAAAAATGAATGAAAAGGTTTGATTTGCTTAGGCGGGAGTTTGTGGGTAAATTTTCTCTACCATTTTGGTTTCTGAGAATATTGCAGTGTTTGGATAATAAATAATAATAACAGAATATTCCCAAGAGACAACAGCCTTTCAGTTTCTTCCCAGGACTTTCCTGTAGTTATGCTCATGTATTTTCCTTAGCTTTTGTAGCAACGGCGAGCATGTGTTATCAGTGGTGTGCTGGTGAGTGATTAACTTACTGGCATTCTGGAAAAAATGTGCTGATGTATATATTAATATAAGCATAGTTTATTATAAATTTTACTGATATAAAGGATGTATAAAACAATTTACAAATGATAATAAAATATACAGTACTCTTTATTGTGAATTGCATATAGCCAGTTGATTGTCACGGAATGCTTTCATTGATGTTCGCCAAACTCTTGTATCCACAGCCAACCTATGATTATGGTTGTAATGGATAAAGTTCTGATAAGAGTGTTGGTTGATATTTTTGTGTGCATTAACAAATAAGACAAAAGTGAAACAACAGACATATGTTGGAACTTCACTCATCTGTCAATGACAAATGAAGTGAGTGACTTCATTGCTGACTTGGATAATAGTTCCCAAATACTAAAAGAAATTTCCATAAAATTGTATTATTTTTGGAGACGGGGGTCTCACTATGTTGCCCAGGCTGGAGTGCAGTGATTATTCACAGGTGTGAAGCAATCACAGGGTACTACAGCCTCAACCTCCTGAGCTTAAAAGCCCCCTCCATAACTGGGACTACAGGCACATACCACTGTGCCCAGCAATTTTTTTGTACTATTCACAATGTAATGGCTACAGTCACATTTCTAAGTTTAATCTGCATTTTTAACATTTTCTCCATCACATCCTTAACTCTAGACAATCAGCAGAACAATCAAGTCCTGATTTGTAGTGTTTGCCGATTTCTTTTTTTTTTTTGCCAATGGTCAATCTGACAGCACCCAATTTCTGATTGCCAAAAATGTAGTAAAATAATTAGGAAGTGATGAGTTTTTAGTATTTATTACCTTTGTATTTAATATAATTTACTTCATTATAAGTTTTTTTCTTTTTTTCCTTTCCCTTTTTTTTTTTTTTTTAAGACAAGGCCTCACTCTTTTGCCCAAGCTAGAGTGCAGTGGCACCATCACTGCTCACTGCAACCTCCAGCGCCTGGGCCAAAGCGATCCTCCTGCCTCAGCCTCCTGAGTGGCTGCGACAACAGGCACATGCCACCATGTGCAGCTAATTTTTTATTTTTCTGTAGAAAGACAGGGGTTTCACTCTTGCTCAGGCTGGTCTCGAACTCCCAGCCTTAAGTGATCCTCCTGCCTCAGCCTCCTAAAGTGCTAAGATTACAGGCATGAGCCACCAAACCTGGCCTCATTGTAAGCCGGACGTGGTGACCCACGCCTGTAGTTCCAGATACTCAGCAGCCTGAAGCTGGAGGATCACTTGAGTTCTGGCTGTAGTGTGCTATGCCAATCAGGTGTCCGCACTAAGTTTGGCATCAATATGGTGACCTTCCAGGAGCAGAGGACCACCACGTTGCCTAAAGAGAGGTGAACTGGCTCAGGTTGGAAACAGAGCAGGTCAAAACTCCCATCCTGATCAACAGTGGGATCATGTCTGTGAACAGTGCTCCAGCCTGGGCAACTTAGTGAGACCCCGTCTCTTAAAAAACCACAGAGTTAATACTGATTTCTTTTAGTTTTTAACAAGCGGCTCAGAAAGTTCCTGAAAATTTGACAGTTGGCTCTCGGGTATGAGCTGGTATGAGCCAGTTCCAGCTGGTATGACACGAAGCAGGCTGCCGTGGTCCTGTCGAGTGTGCTGCCTCAGTACCCCTCACACTGTCCCTCCTCCTCCATCCCTGCGGCCACCTCCGCTCCCACACAGGTCCCTCTTCCACACACTGCTGCCCGCTCCCTAGAGCTCAGCTTGAATTGTGTCACTTCCTCTTCAAAACCTCTTGTTTGAAAGCAGTGCCTTAGAATCAAGTCCAAATTGCTCGGGCTGTGTCCGCAAGCCCGCCCCAGTGTGGTCCTAGGCTGATTTCCCAATAGAAGGACAGCAGGAGCTCGCGACTCCCAAGTCTCTGTTTACAACCACGTCTTCTTTTTTGGATGTCAGACCAACACGGTCACCTGCCACCACCCCCGTGGTGCTTCTATTCCTGTTGTCTCTGATTTTCTTTTAGGCCCTCAAATTCACCCTGTTCCCTTCTCTCTTCAGATTCTTTGGACACTGTTTTTTCTCCCAGGAACATTTTTCTTCCACTCCGCTCCCCTGCTTGCCCTCCTCCCCTAACTTTGTTTCTGGCCGACTCACGCATCCTGCAGGTCTCAGCCGATATGTTGCTTCCTCTGGGAAAACTGTGGGAATTCTCTGGGAAGGTCAGGGGCTCCCACACAGTTTTCCTGTTCTTCCCATCATAGGATCTGCCGCACTGTATTCAAATTGTCTGTTTAATTGTCTGGCTTCTCCAGGAGACTGTGAGGTCCATAAGGTTAATCTTGTTCGCCGCTCTATCCCCAGCACCTAACCCACTCGCTGACGTGCTGTGGGTGCTGAACAAACGAACGAATGAATGAGAGGTATATCCTGCAGTTTCCCTACAAACCCTCCCCGCCATCTGTCCGGTTTCCTCACTGCTCCCCAAGCACACCTTGTACTTTCTCTCTTCTGAAAACAAAAACAAAAATCCATGGCTTTTGCTTGTGCTTAAGGGGACAAAGGCAGAAAATGTCACCTTCTGAAATTGGAACTAATAGAATCAACATTGAATAGATGAGATCAGCCATCTGCAAAATAATCTACTTTAAGGGTTCGTTTATAAATATGATACCAATGAGACGAGGGTGCTTCTTAGGTCTCTCTGGTGACCAGCGTGTCGCCGCAGGCTGGGAATCTGCCAAATATAAAGAAAGTGATAATGTAAATCAATTGTAACCTCATTGCTAGAGGTAGTGCTGTATAAACAGGAGGGCCCTTGTCTGCATGAGGTCTTGAAGAAAGTCAAGCCAACGAGCAACACATTTCCTGTGTTCGATCATCTGTAAGAGTTACCTGCAGCCCTTCACAGTTTACAAAGCACCTCCATGCCTTACCTCACCGAATCTCCGTGACTTCTCAATGTGGGGCTTATTTGCCATTTTACTGATGACGAAAAACAACCCCACCTTCACCAAGCCCACAGGGAGTGACAGAGTTATGAACCTAAGGACAGAAATACCTCTAGGGCAGGCACAGAAAGTTTTCACAGTGACCAGGTAGTCAACTCACCTGCTTTTGTTCAATCCGCTTCTGTGTTCAGTTAGCAGTTTTTGGCTTTTTTGTTTTTTTGAGACACAGTCTCACTCTGTCGCCCTGGGGTAGAGTGCCGTGGCATCAGCCTAGCTCACAGCAACCTCAAACTCCTGAGCTCAAGCGATCCTCCTGCCTCAGCCTCCCGAGTAGCTGGGACTACAGGCATGCGTCACCACCTCTGCCTAATTTTTTCTATTTTTAGTAGAGACAGGGTCTCACTCTTGCTCAGGCTGGCTTTTGGCTTTGAAGAGGTTTGGCTGGGGACCGAGGACCCCCCTGAAGAGGGGGCACGGGTTGGGGGAGTGCTGATTGCTGATTGTTGCCAGGCCGATCTCTTGTTCATTCCGCAAACATTTATTAAACAACGACTATGTGCCCTGCAGAGTGCTAAGAGCTTGGGATACGGTGGTGAATAAGACAATTCTCATCGGCTGGCCGGGCATGGTGGCTCACACCTGCAATCCTAGCACTCTGGGAGGCCGAGGCACGAGGATCGCTTGAGCTTAGGAGTTCGAGACCAGCCTGAGCAAGAGAGACCCCGTCTCTACTAAAAATAGAAAGAAATTAGCTGGACAACTAAAAATATATAGAGAAAATTAGCCGGGCGTGGTGGCGCATGCCTGTAGTTCCAGCTACTTGGGAGGCTGAGGCAGGAGGATCGCTTGAGCCCAGGGGTCTGAGGTTGCTGTGAGCTAGGCTGACGCCATGGCACTCTAGCCCGGGCAACAGCATGAGACTCTGTCTCAGAAAAAAAAAAAAAAAGACAATCCTCATCAAACTGATGACCTCATTCTAGGAGTCTGACAAGGAGTAGTCACAAACATGGTAGCTAGATGGTCTGAGAAGGGGAGCACAGGGTGTTGTGGGGTCCATAGAAGGGCCATCTACACTGCTCTTGGGGAGGCTCTACGAAGGCCTCACAGAGTAATTGGTGCCTGAGCTGACACCTGAAGGGACTCAGCAAAACAAAAAGGGGCTGGAGGAATCAGAGGATGGGGAGAGACCTTCCAGGGCGAGAGAGCAGAAGGCGAGAAAGCCTGGGGCAAGCGCGTGACAAGTAAAGGCAAGGGCAGAGGGGGATGGGACTTGTGAGATGCTAGGTCGGAGAGATAATCACAAAATCCAAATTAATATAATAACCTTATAGTAATAACTTATAATATAACATTATTAATCATAATTATTCATCATGAGGTGATTAAATCAATGCTAAATTATATTGCTGGTACTGACAACCTTATAATAGCGGCATCTGACCAGCAGCGAATGATCGAAGCGCATAGGTGCAAGGCACCGGGCTCAGTGCGCCACGCGCCCTCTCTGCTCTCAGCCTCACAACAGCCCTGCCGGCGAGGTACTAGTACGACCGCACTTCGCAAATGAGAAAGGCGGAGATTCGAGAGGTTAAGAAGCTTACTAAACAGAGTCACATCGGGTATTAAGTAGCCGGCCTGGCATCAGAATGGAGGTTTAATGGACCCCAGAGCCCACCCTGTAAAATGGGTTGCCTAATAGCACAGCACCTCGTCCCACGTGTTCAGGAATTTGGACTTAATCCTGAGAGAAATAAAGTCATAGATGAGTTTTGGGCAGGGGAGTTGATGCCCAGGTTTGGCTTTAGAAAGCTCGCTCTGGCTGCCGGGTGGAGGCTGCAGAAGGCGTCTGCGTTTTATTTCATCCCTCAGGTGGTGGGGATGGAAAGAAGGGAGCGGCTTCCCGAGATAAAAAGGTGGTAAAATTGCCAGGCCTTGGTGACCAATGGGATGTGGAGAGGGAGGGCAAGGAAAACTTGAGGATGACTCCCGGCGTCCTGGCTCAAGCACAGGGATAAGCGGCCGAACCATGCATAGAGAAGAGGAACACGGAAAGAGGAAGCGGTTCCCGGGGACGAAGTCACCCACGAGCTCACACTGCAGGTGGAGTGCGAAGTACTTACGTGAGGGACACTACGGAGGAGGCAGTTAGAGAGATGGTTCTCCAGCTCAGAGGAGAGGTCCGGACCAGGCACCAGGACAAAGACGGCAACTCCAGCCCGGAGGGATGAGGAGTCCCAGGCCTGTCATGCTGCCGCCGCCCAAGTGAGAAAGGCAAGCACTGAGGACACCCTGATGCGCCCCCACGGGCGTTTTGAGGGAGGGCAGAGTGAAAGGGTGGGCAAAGGGACTGCAAAAGGCCTGCTTGCACCCTGGGAGAAGACAGCTGGCAGGCCCAAGGTAGAGTTAAGGCTTCATTCAGCTCCTTGAAGTGAGAGGACCTTTGGAAGTCATTTAATCTAAAACTGTCACAGATGCCTCCCCAAAGGGGGACACAGGGCGACTCGGTTGCCAGTTTGAGCACTCATGTATTTCGCAGTGAGAATGCAGGCTTGGGGTTGGGTGCCTAGCTGTGGAGAGGCTTACCCAGCAACCAAACCCACTCTCTTAACTCGTCCCAGCCCCTTGGAATACAAGGCTTTCACCTGTGTGACCACGGTTTGATCCAATCGTTTGAAGAAACAGCGTGACATAGTGGGTAAGGTATAGTCTCTGAAGCAAGACTACCTATGTTCAAAACCTCCACCGACATTCACTAGCTGTGACGTTGGGCAAGTCAGTTCACCCCCCTGATTCTCAGCTTTCCCATCTGTAAAAGGAGAATAATTGTGCCAACTTCACAGGGTTTGTTGTGAGGATAAAATGAGTTAGAACACTGCCCGGCAGGTAGTAAATTCTATTGAGTGTTAGGTGATCCTGGCCAACGAGAATGCGTCTGGGGCCCGGTCCAGTTTCCAAATCCATATTCTCTGGAGCCTGATTGTGCAATAAAGATGCTTAGGGCATTCATAAGGCAGGGACAATAATAAAAATGTTTTGGAAAATAATATGATAATTGATATTTCAAAGAACTCCATCAAAGGCGTCATCACAGGAAAAATCAGAACTTGGTTAGACTTTCTTACCCTTTTTATAGTTTGCTATAACTTTTAGTTGGAA
Organism: Avahi laniger; assembly: GCA_963575035.1. Classification (NCBI taxonomy): domain Eukaryota; kingdom Metazoa; phylum Chordata; class Mammalia; order Primates; family Indriidae; genus Avahi; species Avahi laniger. Next base: position 13,548 of record CAUYSK010119241.1, read on the forward strand.
TGACATAATGGTATCAGTACTATTGAGTGGGAGGCTAAGGTAAAATCCACATTGTTTTCAGAACTTGGAGCCCCTGAGGCTTAGCCTCGTATAATCCCATTTGAGCTTTGCGTCAAGCCCGTGAGGGAGGAACCCAGGCAGTCTGACGTCAGGGCCTCCTGTGAGGTGAGGGGTTGCTGTTTGTGGTTCTGGTGGGGGCGTTTCCTCAGTGCAAGCCTAACGGTCCCATGTAAGGGGGATTCATGCTTTTGTACAAGGAATAAGGGAGTAAGAGGCCGCTGGTGGCAGGGGCGATTCAGGCCAGAATGCAAAGATGGCTCTTGAGGCGTTTTGGAGAGCCTCCTCCTTGGGGGCCATATGTTTGCAATCAGTGTGTTGTATGGCTGAGGGGGGAGGCCTGTCCTGGCCAGTGGCCAAGCCAGATGTTTGTTGTGTGATTCCACAGAGCACAAACCTCAGGAACTCCTCGGCGTGCTGGGAATTTCGTGTGCCATAGTTAATGACCAGCTTCATCCCGTAGCTCAGAAGGTTTCAAAGGTCCTCTGGGCCAGGGGAGGTCCAAGGCGGAGCTGGGGAGGCAGGAGGTTGGCCTCTCATCGCCTCACACCTCCCCGCTGGGGCGCCTTTCCTTGTGCGTGGCTTTCTTTCCCTCACACGGTCTCCACACCCAGGTGCTCCCTGTCGTCCTGCAGCCTTGCCCACCCCCAAGACACCCACTAAGGCCTGTCTGGCCATTGGCTTCATTCCGCCTGCCTGTTGTGAAGGATGAGCCCCTGTGCGCCTCTTTTCTGCCTAACAAAGCCCCACTCATCCTTCACAGCTGCCTCCAGTCTCAGCTCCGCTGTGAAGCTTCTCCGGCTTCCTCAGAAAAAGGAAGGTCAAGGCAACAGTAAGTGCTCAGGGAGCACCTACTCTGTATCAGCTGTGGAACTGGGGATTTTACATAATCACTTCATTAAATCTTCACAACCCACCCTGTGAGCTCCTACAGATGAGGAAAAGGGTTCGGAGATGGGAAGCAGGCCGGGCGCGGTGGCTCACGCCTGTAATCCTAGCACTCTGGGAGGCCGAGGCAGGAGGATCCCTTGAGCTCAGGAGTTCGAGACCAGCCTGAGCAAGAGTGAGACCCCTTTCCCCCCCCCCCCGTCTCTACTAAAAATAGAAAAAAAAATTAGCCGGGCATGGTGGCACGTGCCTGTAGTCCCAGCTACTCGGGAGGCTGAGGCAGGAGGATTGCTTGAGACCAGGAGTTTGAGGTTGCTGTGAGCTAGCCTGACACCACGGCACTCGCCCCAGGCAAGAGAGTAAGATTCTGTCTCAAAAAAAAAAAAAAAACAAGTATAACCCAAAGGAGAGTGGGGGAGGTTATATTATTATCAGACAAAATAGATTTTAAATCAAAAAAGTTCTAAGAGAATAAGAAGGGCATTATACATTGATAAAAGCCTCAAAACAGCAAGAAGGTACGACAATTATAAACATACACATAACTAGCAAAGGAGATGCAAAATATATGAAG